>JAKUCV010002075.1:8806-219179 GCA_028386065.3 Turnera subulata | reverse complement strand
TCATATATTTATTCCATTTATTTCTTCCGCTGCATTGGATTTCTTTATTGAGATGTCTATTGATTTCGGATTACATTATCGGCGGGTTGCCGGGTTTACGTTTTGATGATGTTTCGGCAGGATGCCGGGTTGATTTGTGGCTTGTTAAGCCGGATTATTATGTTCATCTTGACATCTCGTTTTATTGAGGATTTTGGATTTTTTTTTTGATATTGATTTTCGTGTCCCGGGTTTCAGGGGTATTTTGGTAATTTCCTTGAGTTTGGTATTTTATTGTTAAATTGGGACACGGGTGTTTCACAACATCCTAATATCAACAAATCCGGGATCAACATCCCAATAACAACATCATCCGGGATCAACATCCCCAACAACCAAACCAAACCGGCCATGACACCACATAACTAGCCTCTAACCATCTAGTCGTACCACTACTTTTCACGTGACAATTATATCATCATCTCAAATCCAGTCCAATTCCGTTACTCTTTCATCAATTATCCATTTTTCCATTATTCCAAATTATTTCACAGACTCATCCAATCAACAATCTCGTATCACTAATTATACACAATTGACAGTTCATCATTATTCTCAGCACAGATTTCACAAATCAATAACACAGCTAACCAACAACAGCAACAACAATTCCACAGCAATCAAGTAACAGTCACTAATCATTTCAGCAGTTCAATCAGACAACAAAAATACACACACAGCATTACGGGCACATATCAAGGGTTATCCATCCTCACCTGATGTGTCTCTGAAACTGCTATCCGGTCAAACCTCGATACCCTAAATAAATCCATTCCGGGTTTGCCAGAAAATTCCTGAGACATGACCGGAAAACTTCCGAGGCTGCCGGATTCTGGCCAGCACTATTCACAGCAGCCCAATTTGACCCTCAGTTACTGTTCATCGTCCATCAGATTACCCAAACAACACCACCATGACAACAACCCAGCAATCAGCACTATGTCCATCACTGCTACAACTTTCTGGTGACCGGAGCACCACCAAACAGCAACATCCGCCATCCAAAACACACCTACCCACGCCCACAGCAACAACAACAGCGGCGTCATCATCCACCACCTCCATAGAATCCACAACCACAACAAATCAACCCAGATTAGTCACAAGCCGCAACGAGTTACATGGAAGAAGGGGACGAATTGGCAGTAGTAACTTACCCGGCGGCGGCGTGTGTTGTGGGGGCAGTGGGGAGATCGGGCGGACGTCGATGGGGTTACGGAAGAAAGGAACGATGACTGTGAAGGGAGAGGGAGATGTTGCGAGTCGTGGTGCAACTCGGTGTGGTGGCAGCGTCGATCCAAGGCATCGACGACTCGTGAAGGCGGTGAAGGCAAAGAGAGAAGGCGGCGGCCCTCTGTGCACGACGGTCTTGAGATCGTCTTGGGGGTGGTGGCGGCGGCGTCATCTGACTGCGACGGCGAGGAGGAGCAGGTGGAGATCGGATGCAGAGGCGGCGGCGCCTTGGTGCAGAGGAGGACGGCGCGGCGAGGCAGGAAGAAGAGGGAAAGAAGGTGGCGCAGTGGCATTGAGGCGGTGATGGTGGCCTGCGCGTGGTGGTTCGGTGGCGGTGCACGCGGTGAGGGTTGGGTTCGGTGGTGAGAAGGAGATGTGAGGGAGAGGAAGGGAGGAAGGAGATGGTGTGTGTGTATATTCAGTGGAGAAGGAGAGGAAATAAAAAGAAGGATAAGTAATTAGACAAAGAAAAAGAAAAGAGAAGACTGAAAAGAAAGGTAGCGCCCGGTATGATGAAAACGGGAAGTAGAAAAGATGGAGAAGGGTAGAAGAAAATCAGGCACAAAACGATGTGTTGTCGGGCAAGTGGTTGTGCCTTGCCGACACTCAAAACGACGTCGTTTTGGACGTCCTCAAGCCATGGTCAACACCCTACAAACCTTGGTCAAAACGCAGCTATGGTTGTGTTTTATGTTTTGGCTTCGCCAAAACTACGTCGTATTGGGTAAAACGACCATGGGCCTTGTGTTCCATACATAAATAAAATTTTTACTTTCAAAACAAAACATGATTTGAAAAGGCACTTTGCAAACTATTTAATATCGATAAAATCCATATTAAATTTCAAAAATAAATTTAGGTGCCAAGAATATATATATCTCTTTAAATTTTATTTTAGTAATTTATTGGATTATAAGTAAATAAATATATTGGCATAATAATAATAATTATAAAAATATTTTGAGAGTAGTGAAAATAATAGTAAAAATAATGAAAATTGACTCGATTGGTAAAATTCTCGATTAACCGCGATAAAATTTTATTAACCACCGTAAAAGTCAAAACAGCTTTATAAAAATCACGAAAATTTTACCCGGGTCGTTACAATTAAGGTAATTATTATTTTATCTACAAATCTAAACTATAATTTTCTATATGAAAAAGATTCGAATTTGAAATTTTTGTTGGTATTTTAATTATCATTATGCAGGAATGAAATTTAGAAATTTATGTAGATCCTTGAGACACCATTTTTGAAACGCCCCAACTACTACTTACCCAATGCATAGTAATTACCGAACAACAGTGCCGACACGTGGCACAAATTGTGTAATACAACAGAAAACCAGCCCATTGGCCCAAAAATAATAACAGTCACCCGACCTCGATGCGTCAACCACAATAGCGCAGCGGAAGCATTCATGATCTTAAAGACAACATATGCGAAGCCCAATGCAAACTAATGGATCCGAGTCCTGCCCGAGAGTACACTGCAGCCGCCGAAATGCAATCCTGACCTAACCAGAAAGGACTGTGTGAGGGGTGAGACCAACCACTGTCTTACCGATAAACAAATAAACCGCAGTATACAAGCAACCGTATATACACCAAAGCCAACACAGAACAGTACAGGTACAACAAGCACAACATAGCATCGGGATCAGACAACTCACCGGACCCTACTATACGACTGACATCACACTGTTAAGCTAGTCCTCTAAACTCACTGACAATCGGCGACTGACTATCCAATTTTATTATTAGGGCCCTTGTCACATGATAAGTATCGGCCGTTCCTGGTAGCCAGGTTAGCTAACCCCAGGGTGCTCCCCGCTAAATATCACAAGTCATATCACAAATAACCGAGTCCCGCAGTCCTCGGCGGAAGTCCCGCAGTCCTTCCTATAACAAATCAACTGAGTCCCGCAGTCCTCAGCCGGGAGTCCCATCAAATCACAATCACAAGGTGACTACTATCTGGTCGTACCAATACCTTTCAAGTGACCATCTAGATGTCTAGATGATATTACCACTGTTTATTATTATTTCTTATTCCATTATCCAACAGTAATTCATCATACTCACTTTCCCGAGCAGGCCCTCTGCCTCACAGCTCTTCTGGAAATCCAACGTCATAATACTGGGTCACTGCCATTGACCGATCAAATACCACATATCTCATACGAACATCACAATAATCATATCAACATCACAAAGCACAACAGCTAATCCACAGTAGTCATCAAGCATATAACAATAATCACAACAGTAGCCAGCAATAACAAGGCAGGTACGCAAGATAGCATATAAACTATAATCAAACAAACAACCAGGGTATCACGGACAGCATACCGAAGTTTATAAGTTTATAACCTCACCTGGTAAGTCTCTGAAATCAGCACATAATCCATATGGCTTTATCTGTCTATATCATATCAACACGTATAATCATAAATAATGCACATCAAAGAATGCAATGCATGAGATTAATTATTATTCTGCTTATCCACGGTTAATCATCGTTATCATCGTTTCCAAACTGTTTCCATTAAACGTTGCTATTACGGCTGTAAAATAATTATAGCCGATAAAATACTTGTAAATAGCATTTCATAAAATAATTATTCTCGGTAAAAATAATAATTATGTATACTACAGTTATAGTAATTTAAATAGTACAACCGACAAATATATCATAATGGGCATATAAGTATTATGTTTGATAATTAAAATCGTTAAATAGAATTATTCCCTCTGGTCATAAATTAGCATAATCGATATACGACATAAAATAATTATAATGTAATGTTGCAGGAAAGAATATTCATAAGTACATATATTCTTATACATATATTCTTATATAATCGGTAATTATAAATAGGGTAAAGCTAATATTAATACTATAGCTCATTGAATAATGTAACGGATGTCTACTAATATAATAAAACTCGTATATACTAGTATGATAGATTGCATAGCTCACAATATTATATTCAACAAACGATAAGAATATGTTTTCCGGTAATAAGATAATATAACTGGTATTCAAATATCTTATAATTTAAAAATTTAATAATGTAAATATCCATAATACATTTAGTATCAGTAATAGAAAATCGATACTTACACAGGCATATGTATGATTTAGTATTATTACTAGTGTATTCTAAAATTAGAAGTAAAACCGATGTCTAGATTGTGCAGGAGGTGAGTATTAATGTTATGCCCTTTTTCTTTTTTTTTTTAGCCCAAGAGAAATATTAAAACGTACTATAAATTAACTTTTGTTTAGTTATATTAATTAACAAGAATAATATTCCAAATAACTGTAGACAAAATTATTAATTTTTTTAACCAAATTCAATTAAAGGGCTGATTATTAATCTGTTTGGTTGTTTAGTTCCGTTAGACGAATTCGTTAATATCATCCCGAGAATATGGGCCTCCGCACATCGGCCCGTTTCTGAGCCCATTTGTGCACCGAGCCCAAACCCGAGCCCATGGTGTAGATGGGTCCGAGGAATTACCAAAACAACCCGTCCATCGAGTTCCGTTTGCTGAAGAACGCACTGTTCATGCCAGCAGATACCCGAGACCTCGCCGGAAAATACCCAGGCCTTGTCGGAAGTTGGCCGGATTCCGGCGGTTACTGTTCACAGACATCATTCCCGATTACTGTTCACCTACGAGAAGACCGAACCAGTTCATCCACCAAGACAACACTCCCGCCTTCAGCAGACACTCCATCCCCACGGCAATGTGCTGGTGACCGGTGTTTCACCACACGGCCACATCCACCAACTAGAACAACAACACCCATATCCACAGCTTCCCCTCCATCGACTTCAACCATACACACCCGATTCAACAACAAAGCCACAATCAACCAAGAACAAACAACAATTAGCTTAATCCATCCTAAGCCGGTTTAAAGAAAGAGAGGAGAAAGAGGAAAGAGTCATCGCCGTGACTTACCCACACCACACCGTTGTCGGCGACAATAAGGAGGAGCGGCGACTGTGAAGCAATGGAGAAAGGAAGAGGATGAAGAGAGGAAAGAGGGATCGGCTTCCCTGTGTGCGGTGGCGGTCCTCTGCAATGGCGACGTTGTCGGAGGAGGCGTGGCGAAGACCCGGAGGACGACAACTGAGCCCTGGGTGAGGCCTTGCTGTAGAGGAGGACGGCTTCGGCTGGCTGGCGACGCGGCATCGCAGTGGAGGCTCGCTGCTGCGGTTGCTGCGGGGATAAGCGCCGGAGTCGTCGCGAGGAAGAAGAAGGAAGGAGCGGCGCATTGGCGGCGAGCAGCTTCTGGTGGAAGGGAAGAAGGAAGAGGAGGAGAGGGAGGGAGGAGGTGTGGTCGGCGGTGGTGTGTCTGCGAACCAGAAGAGGAAGAAAAGAGGAGGAAGAGAGATCGGTAGCGATTTTGCAGAGGCGGCAGAGAAGAGGAAGATGGGGACGGGAGAAGAATTGAGGAAGAAAGAGAGAAAGGAGAAAAGAAAGAAAAAGAAAAGGGAGTGGGGCACAAAAATAACGTGTTGTCGGGCAAATAATTGAGCCTTGCCGACACACAAAACGACGTCCTTTTGGACGTCCCCAAACTCAGTCAACTGCCTTGGTCAAAAAGCAGGCCTTCGTGTGTTTTATGTTTTGGCCTAGCCAAAACTACGTCGTATTGGCCAAAACTACACCCAACCGTGTGTTCCATACTTAGACATAATTTATTTCAAAATGTAATTTAAGAAAGCTTTTAGTAAACCATTTAATTTTAGATGAAGTCCAAAATAAATCTCTATACTTATTTGGTAAAATTAATTTCCTAAAACTTGTTTATTAGTAATTATGAAAGAGTAGTTAATAAATATCTTGATAAAAATAATAATATTAATAACAACATTAACAACAACAATACACAATAATATTGAATTTTAGTAAGGAAAGAATAATATGGAGAGACATTTTCTTTAGAATTGTTGATAGTAATTTCGTTGAAAATTACATAAGTAAAAGCTTAGCCAAAAGTCATCAAACATTTTCTTTGAAACCTTTAATTAGTAAATTATTGGAGTATGGGTAATTATATATCTTATCAAGATATTAACCGTAATAATAATGGTAGCAATACTAACAATAATAACAATTTAGTAAAAATAATAATAAAAATAATGAAATATTGACTCGGATTGGTAGAATTCTTGTTCGACCGCGATAAAAATTTATTAACCACCGTAAAAGTCAAAACAGCTTGGTAAAAATCACGAAAATTTTACTCGGGTCGTTACATTCTACCCTCCTTAAAGGAATTTCGTCCTCGAAATTCACACCATAATCCACCAATCCCAGAAATCTCAATACTTAATTATCATGATCATCGATCCTTCCACAAATCATTAAATCTGTGAACTCCAAATTATCACCCATAAACCACAATTAAATTCTCCAAATACATTTTTTTTTTGGAATCATATCACCCAAACTATGTCAAATCATTACTTCAAGATTTATTACTATCATAACCATCCATCAAATAATATTTCTCTTTTAAATCCACCGAAACTAGCAAAGATCATAACTTCGATTATAGCTCTTTAAATAATCCCTCAAATCATCAAACTCTTTTTTTTTTAAAGATTGAATCACCAATATCCTCAAATCATCGAACCTTCTTTCTTTTAGAAGATTAAATCACCTCTGACATCAAAGGATCCCATGAACATTAATCCAATCCTCAAATCAAGTTATCATATCACAACAACTTTAGTATCCAAGAATCATCAAATCATCAACCTATTTCTTAAATGAAATCGAATCATCTCCAAAATCGTAGAATTTTCCAAGAATATCAATCCAATCCTCAACTCAAATTATCACGTCATAAACAAAGCAGTACCCAAAAAGTCATCAATTTATCACGTCATAATAAAAAAAGTACTCAAAAATTATCATTTCTCACTTCCTCAAGGTCATATAATATCATATCATCACTTAAAGATATAAAAACCAAAACCCAAAATCAAATCTTACTTGTTCTGTCAAAACATCCGGTGCACTGGTACAACAAGGTAGACTTCTTGCCTTCTCAAGGTCCCTTTATCTCATTGTTCTTCCCGGGCAACGACCATGTCCGAACTTTATAATAAAATTTTTAAAGACGTTTCATCATCAAAATCATAAAACCTTTCAAAAATAGCAGTTACATCTTATAAACATATTTAACCCACAGCCTAAGCTGTAAATGTCATTTTATCAAAACTCATCCTTTAAAAACTTATCTTTCCAAAACTTAAGATCAACAAAGCAACAACATTGCAAAGTACTGAAATACGAATAACTTGTCGTCCAACTGTATTTATGAGAAAGTATACTCACATGTAAATGTTCTGCAGCAGGCTGGCGTCCCTCGACTGGATCCATTATGCACTAACCATATGAATATGCATGCAATTATGTTAATCATGTGGAGCGAGCTATGCACAACAAAAGAGCACAACAAACACCAAGGACCTACCGCCCGCTCCGCTACCAAAATAAAATGCCCCGACTACTATTTACCCAATGCACAGTAATTACCGAACAATAGTGCCGACACGTGGCACAAACTGTGTAATACAACAGAAAATCGGCCCATTGGCCCAAAAATAATAACAATCACCTGACCTCGATACATCAACCACAATAGCACAGCGGAAGCATTCATGATCTCAAAGACAATATATGCAAAGCCCAATGCAAACTAATGGATTCGAGTCCTGCCCGAGGGTACACTGCAGCTGCCGAAATGCAATCCTGACCTAACCTGCAAGGACTGTGTGAGGGGTGAGACCAACCATTGTCTCACCGATAAACAAATAAACCGCAGTATACAAGCAACCGTATATACACCAAAGCAAACACAGAACAATAGAGGTACAACAAGCACAACATAGCATCGGGATCAGACAACTCACCGGACCCTACTATACGACTGACATCACACCGTTAAGCTAGTCCTCTAAACTCACTAACAATTGGCGACTGACTATCCAATTTTATTATTAGGGCCCTTGTCACATGATAAGTATCGGCCGTGCCTGGTAGCCAGGTTAGCTAACCCCAGGGTGCTCCCCTCTAAATATCACAAGTCATATCACAAATAACCGAGTCCCGCAGTCCTCGGCGGAAGTCCCGCAGTCCTTTCTATAACAAATCAACTGAGTCCCGCAGTCCTCCCTATCATATCACAATCACAAGGTGACTAACATCCGGCCGTACCAATACCTGTCACGTGTAACAGCCCGGGTAATTTTTACGTTTTTACCGGTACCGTAATAATTTATTTTACCATAATTTACAATTAAAATTAATCTTGGGTAATTAATTTATGGTAATTCGTGCATCGGATTCCGAAACCGAGCCCTGTCCCATGCTCGGGATTTTTCTGCGGATTTTTCGGACCAAGTTGGAATTTTTCGGGTCCAGGAATCTTCAGAAAAGTCGGGATTAACCCCGAGTTATCGAGCCATAAATAAAGTCAAGGGGGTACATTAGTTATTTTCTGGTCCGGACGGGACACGCCTCACAAGCTGCACAGCACGAGGCAGCCGCCACTCACTGTGAAGCTTGTGAGTGGACTGTGCCACCCGTGCTTCGCCAGTTTTAGCCCCGTGAATTCTCTCTTTTTCTCTTTCCCTGCACCATCTCTTCATTTTCATCCTGCCTGCAAACCCCATAACTCAGCTCTTTCCTTCGTTTGTTCTTGCAAAACCCAGTACCTGCAACACCTACTGCAATCCTATACCAGAAAATAAAAAAAAGAAAACACTAAACAACCCACAAACAATCCGCCACGTCATCACCCACCTCCTTCTCCTTTCTTTTTTCCAGCCAGAACACCACACACCGACCCGAGCCACCAACTGTCGACCGCCGCCATCTACTCCACCTTCGATACCGCCACTGCAGCACGACGTCTCCTCCTCTCTTCGCAGCAACCCGACGACACGCCGCCGAATTGCTCACTTGCAGATCGACGAGCCGCCCCATCTACCGTCGCCGACGAACCACACCAGCAGCCGAGCGCCCCTCCTCGCGTCCCCTCTGCCGTCGCGTGCCGTTCTTGTCACCGCGCGCTGTCTCGCCTCGCCGTCCGTCAGCATGCGCTGCCGCTGCTGCTCACGAGGTGAGGATGACCCGGTTGAGCAACGGGTCTAGGTCGACCCGGATGTGTTGACCCGACGGATCATGGGTTGCGTCCGTGGGCTAGTGGGCTGATGGTTTCGGGCTAGTGGGTTGATAGTTGCGGGCCTGCTGTGTGGGTTGGCACCTGGGCCCTGCTTGGGGCTTGGGTTAGCCCATATAGTAGGCTGGGCCTGGACTCATAGGCCCAGCCCGATTTAAAAAAAAATAATAAAATTTGGAAAATAGAATTAAATGGAAATAATATTTTTGGAAAGTACATACTTATGGAATAATTATGGAAAAAGGTTTATATTTTTGGAAATAATATTTTGGGAATATATATGGTAAAAAAATAAATAATTATTTTGGAGAAAAATAAATATTTGGAAAGGGTATTATCAAAGAAGTATTGTACCGGAATAATATTAATTATAGTATTATTATTTTTTGACACTGGAAATAAATGGTGAATTATGATGATAATAGAGAAATAACCCGGGGAAGAACCGAGACGAGATAGTATTTATTTTTCGGTATACAGTAGTAGCATGACAATTGCATACCACTTATGTGTGCATATTATTTGTTTGGTATAGGAGTTGATAACGAGCAGATACCTGAGGAACCGGACTTGGAGTCTATTGGGCATTTCCAAAACTGATAATCGGCTAAGGTGAGGATGGATAACCCTTGATATGTGCCCGTAATGCTGTTTGTGTATTTTTGTTGATCGATTGAACTACTGGAATGATTATTGACTGTTACTTGATTGCTATGGAAATGTTGATGCTGTTGTTGAATTGTGTTAGACCTGTGTATATTGTATTGGGAAACCTTATAGAAGTGTTAATTGTGAATAGTTAGTGATATGAGATTGTTGCTGGTTGGGTCTGTGGAATAATCTGAAATAATGGAAAGATGGTTAATTGAGGATAGAGAAATGAAACTGGATTGAATTTGAGATGATGACTTAATTGTCACGTGGAAAGTAGTGGTACGACTAGATGGTTAGAGGCTAGTTCTGTGGTGTCATGGCCGGTTTGGTTTGGTTATTGGGGATGTTGATCCCGGATGAGATTGATATTGGGATGTTGATCCCGGATGAGATTGTTATTGGGATGTTGGTCCCGAATTGGTTGTTATTGGGATGTTGATCCCGGATTGTGATTTGGCCTGGCATCCAGAATTAGTTAATAACCAGGTACGACCCTAGCTTGTCCAGTGACGGGGCCCGGAGGATAAAATTGGTAATAATAATAAACATTCTTTTGGTCTTGGCTCAGTTGTGTTATGGTAGATTTCTTGTGTCGTGTTTGTCTGTATTTACTTCGAAAGTGTTATGGTTGATTATATATCTCTGTTTATCCTTCGTCGGTGAGCACTTCGGACTCACCCCTCGCCTGCGGGGTTTCATCCCGTAGGTTTAGTTGCTTCGTAGTTCAGGTACGATGTTCGATGGTTGCTGCTTTCTTCTCCACCTGACTCCAGATCCATACCTCCGCTGCATGTGCATATAAGTCTTCCGCTGCTGTGTCATATATTTTGTTGTGTTGCTGCTTTCCTATATTGCTTATGATGTTGATATACTGGATTGTGCTGCTTTGTTGAGCTTTGAGTGTGGATTGAATAATGGTCCCTGAGTGTGGGTGACAGATGTTGCTTTGTACTTTTGCTGTATTTGGATTTACAGT
This sequence comes from Turnera subulata, assembly GCA_028386065.3. Taxonomy (NCBI): domain Eukaryota; kingdom Viridiplantae; phylum Streptophyta; class Magnoliopsida; order Malpighiales; family Passifloraceae; genus Turnera; species Turnera subulata. The sequence goes on along the minus strand of JAKUCV010002075.1, from coordinate 208,062 downwards.
GTAGTATTTTGACTGTGATGTACTGTCTGTTCCATCAGTAAGAATAGTTCCGACACGTGTTTACTGTGATCAGTAAATATGGGTCGGGGCGCTTCATTTTGGTAGCGGAGCAGGCAGAAGGTCATTAGGGACATAACTGTGATTGCATGATTGTTTGTTTGTGCATAAGATTTGTCACGACATGATGTGACATGCATACATATACATTCTCATATAGGTACGAATGGATCCGGTTGGAGGGAATCAGCATGCTAGAGGTCACCTAGATGATGATCAGGTATCGGTGGATCAACCGCAGTAAGTTGCGGGAGGTCCGGAACACCTTCCGGATATTTCGTTGGGAGACCCTACGCAGATGTTAAAAGTGGTAGCTTAGATTTTGCGGAGGCAAGAAGCCAGGGATGCACGTATCGATGCTATGGGAGCCCGGGAACAGGAAAACCAGGGACCAGTTGAGGATCCAGTGTATATGAAGCTGGAGAAGCTTGGGGGCAGAGATCTTCACCGGTGTCACTACACCACAGGATGCTGACCAGTAGCTTAGACAGATGAACAGGGTTATGCTGAAGCTGACATATTGGAATGACAAGTGGGCCAGATATGCCGCTGCCATATTCCTAGGAGATGCCATTGATTGGTGGGAGTCTACCACCAGGGACATGCCGACACCTATCACCATGCCGTGGAACCAGTTCATGGAGATGTTCCGAAGGAAGTTTGTTTCTGAGGCATATCAGGATCAGCTGAGACGAGAGTTTCTAGGACTGCAACAGGGACCAGATCAGACGGTCAATGATTATGAGATCAAGTTCAACCGCCTGTCCATCTATGCCAGCAAGTTTGTAGCTACTCTAGAGGCTAGATGTAAACGTTTCTGGGATGGTCTTCGATCTGGCATCCAGACAGTTATGGGGTGCAAGGTCTATGAGACTTATCAGGACATGCTGACAGATGCCCTGAGAGCAGAGATTATCTGGCTGGGCAATGAGAAGGAGCAACAGGAGATCCGTAAGAGGCATGCTGCACAGAGTTCTGGTGGACCGGTCAGGATATGGACAGAGCCGATTCGTACCAGGGAGTTAGGGACGTGGATGGAATAACAACTACAACAACCGAGGCAGTTCTTGGACTCAGTCTGAAGGGACTTCATCTTGGAATGCTCGCCCGAGACCCCCTCTGTCTCAAGTGAGGTGCTATGAGTGTAACGAAGTTGGGCACTACCATTATGCTTGTCCCAAGTTGGGAAGATCTAGAGGTACGGCACCTGTTCAGACAGTGCAAGCCTCAATTGCCAGTGTTCCTAGTGGTTCTGGAGTTGGCCGAGGCCGAGGACGTGGAGCTGTTCTTGCTAAGACCCAGTCAGCCTTGAACCAGAGTGCAGCAGTGCCGAGAGCATTTGTGATCACCACTAATGAGGATCCGGGGAATGCTGATGTCATAGCAGGTACTTTTACAGTCTTTGGTAGTACTGCTTATACTTTAATTGATCCTGGTGCTACGCATTCATTTGTTGCGCGAAGCTTTGCAATACTATATAACTGTACGAGAGAGAATTTAACTTGTCCGATGAGGGTTAGGTTACCTGCGAGTATAGTGGTCAGGTTAACCCATGTGTGCAGAGACGTTTCGCTTTCGTACGATAGCGAGGTTTTTCTTGCACGGTTGATTGTGATGAACATGGGAGGTTTTGATATCATCTTGGGGATGGATTGGTTGTCCAAGTATAGTGCTATGGTGAACTGTCGAACCAGGGAATTGCTGTTGACTTCCGATGGTGGACATAAGGTTTTGTTGACAGGTACTGGGAGGGCTGCTACTACATGTAGTATCTCTGCTAATCAGGATGTTGGGATGAAGCCATTGGGTCCAGATGCTTTGTTGACCCATGTCAAGGGTGAAGAAGTTCAGACTCCGATTTTGGGGGACATCATAGTTGTGAGGGAGTTTCCAGATGTGTTTCCAGAGGATCTGCCAGGATTGCCACCTGACAGAGAAGTTGAGTACACCATCGATTTGATGCCAGGAGTGACACCTATCTCGATGGCACCATATCAGATGGCACCGACAGAACTCCAAGAGTTGAAGAAGCAGTTGGATGAGCTGCTTGAGAAGGGTTTCATCAGACCTAGTACATCACCTTGGGGATCACCAGTCCTCTTCGTGAAGAAGAAAGATGGCAGTTTGCGGATGTGTGTGGACTACCGATAGCTGAACAAAGTGACAGTAAAGAACAAGTACCCGCTTCCAAGGATTGATGACCTTTTTTATCAGCTACAGGGAGCTACTGTATTTTCCAAGATAGATCTTCGATCTGGCTACCATCAGGTCAAGATTGTAGAGAAGGACATACCGAAGACGGCCTTCCGTACTCGGTATGGACATTTTTAGTTCGTAGTGGTTCCTTTCGGCTTGACCAATGCACTTGCAGTTTTCAAGTGCTTGATGCACTTGGTCCTGAATGAGTTCTTGGACAAGTTCGTCGTAGTCTTCATCGACGACATTCTGATATACTCCAAGAGTAGGGAAGAACATGAGGAGCACCTGAGGGCAGTACTACAGAGGCTGCGAGAGAAAGAGTTGTATGCCAAGTTCAGCAAGTGCGAGTTCTGGCTTGAGGAAGTTGCTTTCCTTGGACATGTTGTATCCAGGGATGGGATTAAGGTTGACCCTGCTAAAGTGAAAGCTATTCTAGGGTAGGAGCCGCCCAAGATGGTACTCGAAGTCAGAAGTTTTCTTGGCCTTGTAGGATATTACCGGAGATTCATCGAGGGTTTTTCCTCGATAGCCAGTCCCATGACCAAGATATTGAGGAAAGATCAAGCCTTTGTATGGTATGATGCCTGCCAGAGGAGTTTTGATGAACTGAAGAAGAAGTTGGCATCAGTACCAGTTTTGACAGTACCTAAGCCAGGAGTGGAGTATGTGTTGTTTTGTGATGCTTCAGGACTTGGTTTGGGAGCAGTTCTGATGCAAGAGGGCCGGGTGATTGCCTATGCTTCGAGACAGTTGAGGCCACATGAGAAGAACTACCCGACACATGATCTAGAGATGGCCGCAGTGATCCTTGCTTTGAAGATTTGGCGACATTATCTGTTTGGTGAGAGATGCCTGATCTTCACAAATCATAAGAGTCTCAAGTACATCATGACTCAGAAGGAACTTAACCTGCGACAACGACGTTGGGTTGAGTTGCTGAATGATTATGATTGTACTATCGAGTATCACCCTGTAAAAACTAACGTTGTAGCAGATGCTTTGAGCCGGAAACAACCATAAGATGCTTCCACGACCTACTCGATGTCCTCACTCATCGAGTTAAGGAAGAAGGGAGTTGATTTGTCAGTTGATGAGACAGGAGCCTTGTTGACCCATATTGAAGTCAAGTCTAACCTGAGAGGCTAGATCGTGGAACTACAAGATGGAGATCCCGATTTGATCAAGCTGAAGAAAGCAGTCCGTAGTGAGAAAGAAGACAAGTTTTGCATAGCTGAGGATAGTGCATTGATGCTGGGGAAACGTCTATGTGTACCCAGTGTTGGTGACCTACGCAGTCAGATTTTGGAAGAAGGACAAATGACGCCGTATTCTATGCACCCTGGGAGCACCAAGATGTATCAGAATTTGAGGAGTCATTTTTGGTGGCCGCGTATGAAGAAAGATGTAGCCGAGTATGTGGCTAAGTGTATCACTTGTCAGCAAGTGAAAGCCGAGCATCAGGCTCCAGCAAGAAAGATGAGATCGTTGTCAATGCCAGAGTGAAAGTGGGAGATGATCACTATAGACTTTGTGGTTGGATTACCGTTGACCCGGAGACAGCATGATGCCATCTGGGTTATCGTTGACCGACTGAAAAAATCAGCTCATTTTCTCCCCATCCGACAGACAGATACTCTGGATAAGTTGGCGAAACACTATGTTGCAGAGATTGTGAGACTACATGGGATTCCTAAGTCCATAGTCTCAGACAGAGATCCGAGATTCACATCGCGGTTCTGGAAGAGTCTGTAAGCAACTTTGGGAACGAAGCTAAGTTTCAGCACCGTATTTCATCCTCAGACAGATGGACAGTCAGAGAGGACTATTCAGACGCTGGAGGACATGTTAAGGGCTTGTGCTCTTAAATTCGGTGGGAGTTGGGATCAGTATTTGTCTTTAGCGGAGTTTGCCTACAACAACAGTTTTCTTTCCAGCATCGGCATGCCACCGTTTGAAGCTCTTTACGGAAGGAAATGCCGAAGTCCAGTAAATTGGGATGAAGAAGGTCTCCATTTGATTGTGGGTCCAGAATTGGTCAAGCAGACAGTTGACAAGATTCAGGTAGTTAAGCAGAGTATGGGAGCAGCACAGGACCGACAGAAGAGTTATGCTGATAAGCATCGTCGTGAGATGGAGTACCAAGTGGGAGAACGAGTTTTCCTCCGAGTTGCACCTTGGAAGGGTGTTATCAGGTTCGGGAAAAGAGGGAAGCTGAGTCCTAGGTACATTGGACCATATGAGATTGTGGAAAGGGTTGGACCCTTGGCATACAGATTATCCTTACTAGAAGAGTTGTCCCGGATTCATGATGTGTTTTATGTTTCCATGTTGAGGAGGTACAGATCTGATCCGAGTCATGTGGTTACTACAGAAGATGTTGAGGTCGCAGAGGATCTTACGTATACAGAATTGCCGGAGCAGATCCTTGCCCGAGAGGTCAGACAGTTGAGGAACCTAGTCATTCCTATGGTAAAGGTCAAGTGGAGCAAGCACTCTGCGAACGAGTCCACGTGGGAAGTTGAGGAGCACATGCGCTCTCAGTATCCACACCTGTTTACAGCACCGAAGTGAATTTCGGGGACGAAATTCTTTTTAAGGTGGGTAGGTTGTAACAGCCCGGGTAATTTTTACATTTTTACCGGTACCGTAATAATTTATTTTACCATAATTTACCATTAAAATTAATCTTGGGTAATTAATCTATGGTAATTCGTGCATCGGATTCCGAAAACCGAGCCCTGTCCCAGGCTAAGGATTTTTCTGCGGATTTTCCAGACCAAGTTGGAATTTTTCGGGTCCAGGAATCTTCAGAAAAATCGGGATTAACCCCGAGTTATCGGGCCATAAATAAATTCAAGGGGGTACATTAGTTATTTTCTGGTCTGGACGGGTCACGCCTCACAAGCTGCACAGCACGAGGCAGCCGCCACTCACTGTGAAGCTTGTGAGTGGACTGTGCCACCCGTGCTTCGCCAGTTTTAGCCCGTGAATTCTCTCTTTTTCTCTTTCCCTGCACCATCTCTTCATTTTCATCCTGCCTGCAAACCCCATAACTCAGCTCCTTCCTTCGTTTGTTCTTGCAAAACCCACTACCTAGGGTTGAGCACGGAGCAGTCTTCGTTCCATTTGACAATTTCGGATCGGATATCCATATAGCTCGGATCTTTTTTTTTGGATATCCGTTCCATTTTAATTATCGGACTCCACATTTTTCGGATACCATATTTTTCGGAGCGGATATTACGGATTTTCGGATCTCCACGGATACATTGATTTTTGGATTTTCGGAGCGGATTTTATGGATTTCCGGAATGGATCTTATTTGAACTACATTCAACCACTAAACAAGTACAAAAATATAAGAGAATTCATACCTAATTAACTATATAAATAAAAAAATAATTTAATATTTGGTAATTAGTACATGTCGAATTTATTTTATATAAATTATTGTTCCTGTCATATATTTTATTAATTGCAACTACAAAAAAGAATTTAAGTGGACAAGGGTGCTGAATTAAAAACAAAGTGCGAACCGATGTATTAATATGTAAGCATTGCCTTTACCTATTTCAAAAAAAACTGTTTTCCATATTTTAAATAAAGAGAAAAAATCATTTGCTTAGACGCCCCGACCCGTATTTACCGTACACAGTAAACACGTGCCGGAACTGTGACGACCCAACCAAATAAAGACCAGCATACAGTGTAAACAACAGATAACTGGGCTCAACAGCCCTTAATAGGAAAACATCACAAATATCAAAACCAGCCCAATGGCCCAATAATATCAATAAAATGCACAGCGGAAGACTTATGAAACTCACATAAACACTGTATGCATAGATGCAAACTATGGATCCAAGCCCTGTCCAAGGGATAACGCTGCAGCCTGTCTGGAATGCACCGAACCTGTACAACAAACAACTCATCCTACGGGATGAAAGCCCGCAGGTGAGGGGTGAGTCCGAAGTGCTCACAAACATGGATAGACGATCAGTATGCAACACTATAATTACTCAAGGCCCAAAACCGGTAAAACCACCAAATACAAAAAACTCGACCCAAAATTGGTCCTAGACCGTAAAGACTCAAATAAAAACCAATTATCCAATTTTATCTTTCCGGGCCCCGTCACGGATAAGCTAGGGGTCAGACCTGGTTATCAACACATTCCGGGTGCCAGACCAAATCCAGAGAACCCAGGGATCGACATCCCAAAAATACGAACCCAGGGATAGACATCCCAAAAATATATCACGGGATAGACATCCCAAGCATAGACATGCTTATCAGAGTAACCCAGGTCAAGGCCACCACGAAACAGTCTTAAACCATCGAGTCGTACCACTACTTACCACGTGACAATTATATTATCGTTATCAAAATCAAATCGTAGGGATCGACATCCCTAACCAAAATACCGAGGATCGACATCCCCTCCAAAATACCAAGGATCGACATCCTTGTCACAATTTATTATTTATTCCATTTTACTTATTCCAAACGACTCAAAGATAAACATTTAGAACTCAAAGTACGGGGATAAACATCCCAATATCCAAACAAGACACCGGGATAAACATCCCGAACCAAAACACAGCAAAAGCAACAACCAACAATGCACAATCATCAAAACATAATAACTGAGTAATATAGGCACATATCGAAGGAAATCCATCCTCACCTTGGCCGATTACTCAACTCCGAAAACTATCACCGGTCCGACGCCGGCTCCTCAGGAAACTGCCCGATATCCAAACCTATACACAAAACAATGTACACACACATAAATGCACATAATCGGTATACTATGATGCCAATACTACGAAATTACCCATCCCGGTTCATTTCCGTTATTATTATCGTTTACTGAAAATATTTACCGTACGTATTTTCGAATATAATTTCGGTACCATACTTTAATTAAAACCCTTTTCAAAATATTTCCATAAAATAATTATATTTTTCCAAAATAATAAACTCCATAATTTTTCCAGAAAAATAATAAACTGTTTATAATTTTTCAGAAAATATATATAGTATTTATCTTTTCTAAATATATAATAACATTTCCATCACAAAATATAATTAACTTTAATTTCCAAAGTGCATATATATATAATTTCCACAACTACAATTTTCCAGACGAAAATAATATACATATTAATTTTCCAGAAATTATTTCCAAGGTATATATATATATTTTTTCCAATTAATAATAGTTTCCATAACAAAACTTAATTATTTATCAATGTAAATATATTTATATTTTCCTGAAAATATCAGAATCAAATTGTCCATAATTTTTTCAAAATAAATATATAATTTTTTTTCCAAAATTATGTATCAGATTATTAATAAATAGATATATATAAATTGTTTTTTTTTTAATTACATGGATTGGGCTGAACAGGACCAGGCCCAGGCTCGCACTGTGCAAGCCCAACCGGCCCACGCCCAACCCGAGCCCAAACCAAAGAAACCCAGAACTGCGACCCGTTTTCACGAAACGGATCTTGCCAAAAGTCGGGTCTTACCTCCGGTTGCGGCAGCTGGCGACGACGGCGAGGCGTGAGGAAGGACACGAGCACAACCACGGAAGCGGAGGATGCAGGCGACTCCCTGGGCGGTGCAAGCTCGGCGCGGCGACGTCGGCGCGAGGCGGCAGCTGCGAAGAAGTTGGATTCGCGGGTCGCGCGGCGGGTCTAAGGCGCGTGACGGCGGCTCCGGCGACGGAAGGAGGATGAGGCGACGGGGATCCGGTTGCGACGGCATGGGGAAGAGGTGGATGGCGGCGGTGCAGCGAGACTCGGCCTGGAACGGTCGGCCGTGCACAGTGACGAGGCGGAAGCAACGAAGGTGACGGTACTGTTCCCTTCTTTTTTCCGATTTTTTCTTCCTTTTTTCCTTTTTCTTCTTCTTCTCTTTTTTTTTTCTTTTTTTTTCCTCTTTTCTCTCTTTTTTCCTCTTTTTCCCCTCTTTTTCTCTCTTTTTCTTCTTCTTCTCTTTTTTTTTTTCTTTTTTTCCCTCTTTTTCTCTCTTTCTTTTTTTTTTCTCTCCTTTTCTTTTTTTTCTTCTCTTCTTCTTCTCTTCCTCCGGCTGCCTTCTTCTTTTTTATAACCGGTGAAATACTATTATTCATGTGATATCAATAATGAATTTTCGTCTGCATTACGGGCGAGTCCGGTCCAGACCAGAAAATAACCGATACCCCCTTAGTTATTTTCCGGTGTGATTTTCCGAGAAATTCCGAAACCTGAAAAATACCAACTTAGTTCCGAAAAATCCACGGAAAAATCACGAGCGCGGGAAAACCCTCGGTTTTGAAAAACGACTCCCGATTTACCTTGAATTAATTACCCAAGATTAATTCAACAGTAAATCACTGTAGAAAGACTTCTACGGTCCCGGTAAAAATCAAAACTTTTACCCGGGCTATTACATTTGCTAACTTCTTTACCATTATTAAATTTTACTGTTCACTTTTTGCAAAATTTGTGCTTTATTTAATATGAGAGATGATTTTTTAGAAATTTATATTAGTATTACGTCCTTTTTTTATTTTATATTCATAGTTTTTATTTTAAAAATTAACATATCGTAAGATTTTTTATAACAAGGTTCCTATAGGATAAATATTTTACCACAAGGCAATTAAGTAAGGAAAATTTTAACATACCATTTTTCTTTTCTTTTTTTTATAACAAGGCAATTAAAGGATAAGTTTTTTATACTTTTCTCTCAAAATATTTCCATAGATTTTATAAACATAAAATTTAGGTATAATTATCTTTTTATTAACTTGTGTGAATATTTTTTAATTTAAAACTTTCACCTTATATAATACATAGACAAATCAATTTTTTCTTCTGATATGTACCTTTTCCAAAATATTAATTTCATTCCCACTTTAATAGTAAAATATTTTTTTAATAAAAAAATAATTATGTAAGGATAAATATTTTGTAATTTTCTCTCAAAATAGTTCTATACTTTATATAAATTTTAGATTTATGTATGATTATTTTCTTATTTATTTGTACGCACTTTTTTCAATTCATAATTTTCACTTTAGCGCATAGAATTATCCTTTTTTTTATGGGACATGTACCTTTCCTTAAAAATATTAGTTCCATATCCATTCTATTTCTTTTTTTTCTAACTTATAAATCTTATAATTTAAGTGACTAATTTAATTTAATATTTTTTATAACTTGAGAAATAATTATGTAAGGATAAATATTTTATTATTTTTTATAAAAAATAGCTTTTTATATGGATTTTAAATTTATTTTTAATTTTTATTACTAAATTTACTAATCCAATAATTTTTTGTGCATATTCTAATTCTAATCTTCAATTCGTATTATATAGAATATATATTAAATTACTTATACGGTTTTTTCGGATATCCACGGATTTTCGGATTAAAAATCCGTTCTGTTCCATTTCTCGCCAAACAAAAAAAATCCATTCCGTTCCATTCCAATTGGTTTCGGAACGGATCAGATTTCATTTTTTCGGGACAGATTATTCGGTTTCGGTACGGATTTCGGATTTTCGGATTTTTTGCTCACCCCTACCAGTACCTGCAACACCTACTGCAATCCTATACCAGAAAATTAAAAAAAAAAACACTAAACAACCCACAAACAATCCGCCACGTCATCACCCACCTCCTTCTCCTTTCTTTTTTCCGGCCGGAACACCACACACCGACCCGAGCCACCAACTGTCGACCGCCGCCATCTACTCCACCTTCCTCCTTCCTCTCCAGCTTCGCTACCGCCACTGCAGCACGCCGGCAAGCACGACGTCTCCTCCTCTCTTCGCAGCAACCCGACGACACGCCGCCGAATTGCTCACTTGCAGATCGACGAGCCGCCCCATCTACCGTCGCCGACGAACCACACCAGCAGCCGAGCGCCCCTCCTCGCGTCCCCTCTGCCGTCGCGTGCCGTTCTTGTCACCGCGCGCTGTCTCGCCTCGCCGTCCGTCAGCATGCGCTGCCGCTGCTGCTCACGAGGTGAGGATGACCCGGTTGAGCAACGGGTCTAGGTCGACCCGGATGTGTTGACCCGACGGATCATGGGTTGCGTCCGTGGGCTAGTGGGCTGATGGTTTCGGGCTAGTGGGTTGATAGTTGCGGGCCTGCTGTGTGGGTTGGCACCTGGGCCCTGCTTGGGGCTTGGGTTAGCCCATATAGTAGGCTGGGCCTAGACTCATAGGCCCAGCCCGATTTAAAAAAAAAAAATAAAATTTGGAAAATAGAATTAAATGGAAATAATATTTTTGGAAAGTACATACTTATGGAATAATTATGGAAAAAGGTTTATATTTTTGGAAATAATATTTTGGGAATATATATGGTAAAAAAATAAATAATTATTTTGGAGAAAAATAAATATTTGGAAAGGGTATTATCAAAGAAGTATTGTACCGGAATAATATTAATTATAGTATTATTATTTTTTGACACTGGAAATAAATGGTGAATTATGATGATAATAGAGAAATAACCCGGGGAAGAACCGAGACGAGATAGTATTTATTTTTCGGTATACAGTAGTAGCATGACAATTGCATACCACTTATGTGTGCATATTATTTGTTTGGTATAGGAGTTGATAACGAGCAGATACCTGAGGAACTGGACTTGGAGTCTATTGGGCATTTCCAAAACTGATAATCGGCTAAGGTGAGGATGGATAACCCTTGATATGTGCCCGTAATGCTGTTTGTGTATTTTTGTTGATCGATTGAACTACTGGAATGATTATTGACTGTTACTTGATTGCTATGGAAATGTTGATGCTGTTGTTGAATTGTGTTAGACCTGTGTATATTGTATTGGGAAACCTTATAGAAGTGTTAATTGTGAATAGTTAGTGATATGAGATTGTTGCTGGTTGGGTCTGTGGAATAATCTGAAATAATAGAAAGATGGTTAATTGAGGATAGAGAAATGAAACTGGATTGAATTTGAGATGATGACTTAATTGTCACGTGGAAAGTAGTGGTACGACTAGATGGTTAGAGGCTAGTTCTGTGGTGTCATGGCCGATTTGGTTTGGTTATTGAGGATGTTGATCCCGGATGAGATTGATATTGGGATGTTGATCCCGGATGAGATTGTTATTGGGATGTTGGTCCCGGATTGGTTGTTATTGGGATGTTGATCCCGGATTGTGATTTGGCCTGGCATCCGGAATTAGTTAATAACCAGGTACGACCCTAGCTTGTCCAGTGACGGGGCCCAGAGGATAAAATTGGTAATAATAATAAACATTCTTTTGGTCTCGGCTCAGTTGTGTTATGGTAGATTTCTTGTGTCGTGTTTGTCTGTGTTTACTTCGAAAGTGTTACGGTTGATTATATATCTCTATTTATCCTTCGTCGGTGAGCACTTCGGACTCACCCCTCGCCTGCGGGGTTTCTTCCCGTAGGTTTAGTTGCTTCGTAGTTCAGGTACGACGTTCGATGGCTGCTGCTTTCTTCTCCACCTGACTCCGGATCCATACCTCCGCTGTATGTGCATATAAGTCTTCCGCTGCTGTGTCATATATGTTGTTGTGTTGCTGCTTTCCTATATTGCTTATGATGTTGATATGCTGGATTGTGCTGCTTCGTTGAGCTTTGAGTGTGGATTGAATAATGGTCCCCGAGTGTGGGTGACAGATGTTGCTTTGTACTTTTGCTGTATTTGGATTTACAGTGTAGTATTTTGAGTGTGAGGTACTGTCTGTTCCATCAATAAGAATAGTTCCGGCACGTGTTTACTGTGACCGGTAAATACGGGTCGGGGCGCTTCATCACGTGACAATCTAGATGTTTAGATGATATTACCACTGTTTATTATTATTTCTTATTCCACTATCCAACAGTAATTCATCATACTCACTTTCCCGAGCAGGCCCTCTGCCTCACAGCTCTTCTGGAAATCCAACGTCATAATACTGGGTCACTGCCATTGACCGATCAAATACCACATATCTCATACGAACATCACAATAATCATATCAACATCACAAAGCACAACAGCTAATCCACAGTAGTCATCAAGCATATAACAATAATCACAATAGTAGCCAGCAATAACAAGACAGGTACGCAAGATAGCATATAAACTATAATCAAACAAACAACCGGGGTATCACGGGCAGCATACCGAAGTTTATAAGTTTATAACCTCACTTGGTAAGTCTATGAAATCAACACATAATCCATATGGTTTTATCTGTCCCTATATCATATCAACACGTATAATCACAAATAATGCACATCAAAGAATGCAATGCATGAGATTAATTATTATTCTGCTTATCCACGGTTAATCATCGTTATCATCGTTTCCAAACCGTTTCCATTAAACGTTGCTATTACGGCTGTAAAATAATTATAGCCGATAAAATACTTGTAAATAGCATTTCATAAAATAATTATTCTCGGTAAAAATAATAATTATGTATACGACAGTTATAGTAATTTAAATAGTACAACCGACAAATATATCATAATGGGCATATAAGTATTATGTTTGATAATTTAAATCGTTAAATAGAATTATTTCCTCTGGTCATAAATTAGCATAATCGATATACGGCATAAAATAATTATAATGTAATGTTGCAGGAAAGAATATTCATAAGTACATATATTCTTATATAATCGGTAATTATAAATAGGGTAAAGCTAATATTAATACTATGGCTCATTGAATAATGTAACGAATGTCTACTAATATAATAAAACTCGTATATACTAGTATGATAGATTGCATAGCTCACAATATTATATTCAACAATTGATAACAATATGTTTTCTGATAATAAGATAATATAACTGGTATTCAAATATCTTATCTTTTAAAAATTTAATAATGTAAATATCCATAATACATTTAGGATTAGTAATAGAATCGATACTTACATAGGCATATGCGTGATTTAGTATTACTACTAGTGTATTCCAAAATTAGTAGTAAAACCGATGTCTAGATTGTGCAGGAGGTGAGTATTAATGTTTTGCCCTTTTCCTTTTTTTTTTAGCCCAAGAGAAATATTAAAGCGTACTATAAATTAACTTTTGTTTAGTTATATTAATTAACAAGAATAATATTCCAAATAACTGTAGACAAAATTATTAATTGTTTTAACCAAATTCAATTAAAGGGCTGATTATTAATCTGTCCGGTTGTTTAGTTCCGTTAGACGAATTCGTTAATATCATCCCGAGAACATGAGCCTCCGCACATCAGCCTGTGCACCGAGCCCAAACCTGAGCCCATGGTGTAGATGGGTCCGAGGAATTACCAAAACAACCCGTCCATCGAGTTCCGTTTGCTGAAGAACGCACTGTTCACGCCAGCAGATACCCGAGACCTCGCCGGAAAATACCCAGGCCTTGTCGGAAGCTAGCCGGATTTCGGAGGTTATTGTTCACAGACATCATTCCCGATTACTGTTCACCTACGAGAAGACCGAACCAGTTCATCCACCAAGACAACACTCCCGCCGTCAGTAGACATTCCATCCCCACGGCAATGTGCTGGTGACCGGTGTTTCACCACACGGCCACATCCACCAACCAGAACAACAACACCCATATCCACAGCATCCCCTCCATCGACTTCAACCAAACACACCCGATTCAACAACAAAGCCACAATCAACCAAGAACAAACAACAATTAGCTTAATCCATCCTAAGCCGGTTTAAAGAAAGAGAGGAGAAAGAGGAAAGAGTCATCGCCGTGACTTACCCACACCACACCGTTGTCGGCGACAATAAGGAGGAGCGGCGACTGTGAAGCAAAGGAGAAAGGAAGAGGATGAAGAGAGGAAAGAGGGATCGGCTTCCCTATGCACGGTGGCGGTCCTCTGCAACAACGGCGTTGTCCTTGCTTCCGTTGCAGCGATTGAGGCGGAGGAGGCGCGGCGAAGACCCGGCGGCGACGGCAACTGAGCTCGGGGTGAGGCCTTGCTGCAGAGGAGGACGGCTTCAGCTGGCTGGCGACGCAGCGTTGCGGTGGAGGCTCGCTGCTGCGGTTGCTGCGGGGAGGAGCGCCGGAGTCGTCGCGAGGAAGAAGAAGGAAGGAGCGGCGCGTTGGCGGCGAGCAGCTTCTGGTAGAAGGGAAGAAGGAAGAGGAGGAGAGGGAGGGAGGAGGTGTGGTCGGCGGTGGTGTGTCTGCGAACCGGAAGAGGAAGAAAAGAGGAGGAAGAGAGATCGGTAGCGATTTTGCAGAGGCGGCAGAGAAGAGGAAGATGGGGACTGGAGAAGAATTGAGGAAGAAAGAGAGAAAGGAGAAAAGAAAGAAAAAGAAAAAGGAGTGGGGCACAAAAATAACGTGTTGTCGGGCAAATAATTGAGCCTTGCCGACACACAAAACGACGTCGTTTTGGACGTCCCCAAACTCAGTCAACTGCCTTGGTCAAAACGCAGGCCTTCGTGTGTTTTATGTTTTGGCCTAGCCAAAACTACGTCGTATCGGCCAAAATTACACCTAACCTTGTGTTCCATACTTAGACATAATTTATTTCAAAATGTAATTTAAGAAAGCTTTTAGTAAACCATTTAATTTTAGATGAAGTCCAAAATAAATCTCTATACTTATTTGGTAAAATTAATTTCCTAAAACTTGTTTATTAGTAATTATGAAAGAGTAGTTAATAAATATCTTGATAAAAATAATAATATTAATAACAACATTAACAACAACAATACACAATAATATTGAATTTTAGTAAGGAAAGAATAATATGGAGAGACATTTTCTTTAGAATTGTAGATAGTAATTTCGTTGAAAATTACATAAGTAAAAGCTTAGCCAAAAGTCATCAAAGATTTTCTTTGAAACCTTTAATTAGTAAATTATTGGAATATGGGTAATTATATATCTTATCAAGATATTAATCGTAATAATAATGGTAGCAATAATAACAATAATAACAATTTAGTAAAAATAATAATGAAAATAATGAAATATTGACTCGGATTGGTAGAATTCTTGTTCGACCGCGATAAAAATTTATTAACCACCGTAAAAGTCAAAACAGCTTGGTAAAAATCACGAAAATTTTACCCGGGTCGTTACAATTTTAGTAATTACTTGATGTAACTGTATTGGATTTAGAAAAAAAAATAAGCTTTCTAGTAGAAAATTATAAATATTTAAAATAAATACTTTGAGTGTGGGGATCCACGGGGAGTGTGGGGAGCGGGGATGGGGACCAAATTCCCCACGGAGGGGACGGGGCGGGGATTCCTCCACTCGCAAAATCTCCACCCCGCTGTCATCCCTAGTATTCATTACTGAAACACCCGTATCCCAAAATGTCCAGTTTAAATTAATTATAACAAGTGAAATGACCAAATTGTCCTTTTACCCGGAATACGATACAAACAACATAATCATTGCACAATTAATCATACAATAAACAATACAATACAAGTATGCAGCGGAAGACAGAAACATGAATGTAATGCACTCTATGGATCCGACCCGAGGAGAGGATAACAACCACAATAGCATCAGTACATGGTAGTTAAGGCCACAGTGCACAAAGCAAGTCACAGTGCACAATACAAGTCATCATTAGAATTAAAGCCCACACTTGTCCTTAATCATATTATTGTAATTATACTTTAACGTTTATTAGGGTTGAATGTTTGATTAGGGCCCTCTACTGTGTGCGTCGGGCGCGGTAGCGACTAGCCAGCTCCCCAGGGCGTATGCCCAAACATAAACCATATACATATATCAGTACACTGGAATGGGTAAGTTCCGACAAGTGAAAAACCACTAACAACCAAGTGACCGACAACTCTAGGAGGGGTGCTCTCCTCAAAGAATACGCAATACAAGAACCTTGGGGCACACCCGTCTGTCCCCAAGTCGCCGGCTCTGTGAGGGGTACTCTCACCAAAAGAATAGATAATAACAAATAACCAAGGGGTACACCCGACAATCCCCAAGGCACCAGCTCTGTAAGGGGTACTCTCACTACTATACTATTGAAGGGCGTACCCATGGATGTTGGTGGCAGTGTTATCAAATCCGGACTAACCCGGACAGTCGAACCCGATTAACCGTGACCCGTCTGGGTGGCTGGGTTAATGATTCCTTTATTAATTTCCGGTTGAACCGCAATTTGGCTAGTATTTACCCAAAAAAACCGCGACCCGGAGGCCCGAGCGGTTCAACCCCCGGTCCGGGGTTTAATAACACTGGTTGGTGGTGTTTGATGGCTACTCGTTGTTTTTTTTTTTTTTTTTTTTTTTTTTACCTACAAGTGAATTAAGTTGTGTTTATGGTTGGATGAGGTGGAATTGATAGTGGTTCTGTGATGGTTGGTCTGGTGGCAGGAGTGTACGGTGCTCGGGTTGGCGTTGAGTAGGTACTACCACGTCCCACTTAGATTTTTTTATAAAGAAAATAAGCAATTCAACTTTTCGGTTTCCTAATTGGTTTAGAAAAGAATTTAGGAAGAAAAATGGGAAAATATTAAAAATTTCTAGTCTCTATGTCAACCCCAAGATGACTTACCGGCTAACAAAAGAGAAAATGGACAAAATTATTCGGTAAACCACAAATTTAAGAACAAAATCTCCCGAAATAAAAGATAGGGACAATATTTAATAAATCGGCAAAGTGAATGGACATAAAATATTTAAAACGACATAAAAATGTTTAAAATTGCAATATAATATTTTAAGATTTTGCATGTTATCCATGTAATTTATTATAGTTATCTTAGATAACTTTTAGCATATGATGTTTAAAAGCAAAAGATTTCACCGTAAAAAAAATGCATAAGATTCTGTTATATCCCAAATACATATTGGTCCAATACTACAAAAGCTAGTAACTAGGTCGTTCATGCCCAAAAATTAAGTGGTTGGGTCGTTAATTGACTTCTTACAATCGGAGGTACATCTGGTGCATCATATAATAACATAGTACTGATAACAAAAAAGGTATATATAGTCGTCAACATTTAGAAAAGATCTCACCCAGAAAAACTATGAAAAGATGTCCAATCTTTTTTTTATTAAAACATGAATACATAAAACAATACAGGCCAACGAGAAGAGTGATTATAAGACATAAAGCAGAAAAAGAAAAAAAGAAAACAAACAAATGTGATAGCATCCAGTAAAATCATTATGAGTAGAAAAGTATATTCTTGTAAACGCCGCGAAGCACTACGTCCATGCTGCTTGTCCATCTTGAGAATGACAGGTTTCCTCGTATTTTGCATGATACCAAATAACCGAACTCTACCCACCAAAACATCACTTGACTACTGTTTGTAGCACTTCTAACAGCAGTTATTGTCTTCGTCACTTTAGAACCTAGAGTGCAAGATAATGTCTCGGTTAGATATTAATCTCATATTGAAGAAAAATAGAAAAAGCAAGTGTGCCACACGTTTTAAGCAAATTGCAGAATGCTTACATGAATTTAATAAAAAGAAACCCACTGGTTTAGTCCACAACCAGAAGTGGAGGGAAGCTTTAGTAATGAAGAGGAGGTGGCGGTGGAGAGCTATAATAATAAGGAGGTGGTGGTGATGGTGATGGAGGTGGCGGGGACTTGTATACATAAGGAGGTGGTGGAGAAGGTGACGGAGGTGGTGGAGACTTATAGATGTAGGGGGGTGGTGGAGAAGGAGATGGAGGAGGTGGAGATTTATAAATGTAGGGAGGGGGTGGTGATGGAGATGGAGGTGGTGGGGACTTGTAAATATATGGAGGAGGTGGTGAAGGAGAAGGTGGAGGTGGAGACTTATAAACGTATGGAGGAGGAGGAGAGGGAGAAGGAGGTGGTGGTGACTTGTATACATAGGGAGGTGGTGGAGAAGGAGATGGTGGGGGTGGCGATTTATAAGCATATGGTGGAGGAGGTGACGGTGATGGAGGTGGTGGTGATTTGTAAATGTAAGGAGGTGGAGGTGAAGGAGATGGTGGCGGAGGAGACTTATAAATATACGGAGGAGGAGGTGAAGGTGATGGAGGGGGTGGAGACTTGTAAACATACGGAGGAGGAGGTGAAGGTGATGGAGGGGGTGGAGACTTGTAAACATATGGAGGAGGAGGTGATGGAGATGGAGGAGGTGGTGACTTGTAAACATATGGTGGAGGAGGTGATGGAGATGGTGGAGGTGGGGACTTATAAACATATGGGGGAGGTGGAGAGGGAGATGGTGGTGGTGGAGACTTGTAAACATATGGAGGAGGTGGTGAGGGAGATGGTGGTGGTGGAGACTTGTAAACATACGGAGGAGGTGGTGAGGGAGATGGTGGAGGTGGAGACTTATAAACATAAGGAGGAGGGGGAGATGGTGATGGAGGAGGTGGGGACTTATACAGATATGGTGGAGGAGGTGATGGAGATGGAGGAGGTGGTGACTTGTAAACATATGGTGGAGGTGGTGAAGGTGATGGTGGAGGTGGAGACTTATAAACATATGGGGGAGGAGGTGAAGGTGATGGTGGAGGCGGGGACTTGTAGACGTATGGGGGAGGTGGTGAAGGTGATGGGGGAGGCGGGGACTTGTAAACATATGGAGGAGGTGGTGACGGAGAAGGTGGAGGTGGTGACTTATAAACATATGGGGGAGGTGGTGAAGGGGAAGGTGGAGGCGGGGACTTGTACACATAAGGAGGAGGTGGGGAAGGAGAAGGAGGTGGTGGGGATTTATAAATGTAAGGGGGTGGCGGCGAAGGTGATGGGGGAGGTGGCGACTTGTACACATAAGGAGGAGGTGGGGAAGGAGAAGGAGGTGGGGGAGACTTATAAACATATGGTGGTGGCGGTGAAGGTGAGGGGGGAGGAGGAGACTTATATATATAAGGAGGGGGAGGTGACGGAGACGGCGGAGGAGGTGATTTGTAAACATACGGTGGAGGGGGTGATGGAGATGGTGGTGGTGGAGATTTATAATAATAGGGATTGGGTGTCTTGGGATGATGATGTGGTGAAGATTGAGGTGAAGGAGAATTGTCATCGTAAGGTGGGGGTGGGGGTGATGCATAAACATAAGGTTTGTAGTCATCTGCTGCAACAATGTTGCTGGCTATCAAGCAAAATAGCAAGGCACACACTAGGTGAGGCCATGGTATGGCCATTTTTGGGAAACTTAATTGCTCTCAGGTCCTACAACTTTGGAGAGGACTGAGAGCTCCCAGGACTAGCTGTGAGTTGAGAGTGCTATGGAGCTTGCAGATTATATAGCGGTATCCTCAACTACTGCAGCAATAGTTTATTGGTCATGATGCATCCAACCACCAATGGTTTTGTTTCTACGTCCTTTGCGTTGTACATTCGTTCAAATGCTAAACAAAATGGGTCATGGGATCCCACTAGCTAGCACATATACAAGACTTACGCGCACTTCTTTTATTTTACCTTGATTTGAAGTAGTCACGATGAACAACGCCAGAAAATCGGCTTATGCTACTGTATGCAATGCCTCCAGCAGTGCAACACAAGTTTATTATATATGTGTTGAAACGAATATTATTGGAAGAACAATTCTAACTTAATTTGTAGTTATTATAGGAGGTATTAATTTAGGAACTGGGATTTGCATCTTAATTATATTGATATTCGAACAATTCTAGCATACTGGTGAATGATTCGGTGCTGCCATTTATTGGGTATGCACCAATACATACCCCACGTGTTGCTTTGTGATAGGGCCACGTGGCAATAATTTTCCAACCTAATAAAACACAATAGATATTTATTAAAAGTATTTTTTTATAGGTCCCTTATGTTTTTCAAAATTTATAGTTACTCCTTACTACTGTTAACGGAACAAGTATTATGTTGTTCCTGTTAACACGATTGAAGTTTGTTTCAAATTTATCCCCAATTAACTAATTTCAAACCCTTAATTCCTCAATTCTTTTTCCTCTCCTCTCCTCTCCTCATCGCGTCGATCAATCACCCCCAATTAACCAGTTTGAAACCCTTAATCCCTCAATTCATTTTCCTCTCCTTTCCTCTCCTCTCCTCGTCGTCGATCAACGGCGGCACTGTGGGCCCTTCCTTCCCCAACCTGTAATACATCTTGTAGAATACTTGTGATGTTTTTAGCTTGCTGTTTTTGTTGTTTTATGGGCTTGTTCTTCCTCTTTCTTGTTCTGTTCTCTCTCTTGTTTACCTAATTATATTGATATTCGAACAATTCTAGCATACTTTGTTGTTTATCAGTACTGCAGTTCAAAAAGGAATGAAACATATCAGCTGTCTGCTCCCATATTAAGAACGCGTCTTCTTCATTAAAATTTGGTTGACATGTATGTTTTTACTCGTTTTCCTATCGAGAACAAAGAATATCATTGGAGTTTCTCAATATGCGGTAGAAATTGTTGGAATATCACTATCTGCCTGCATGCAGCGCTATCTTAACTTAGCTTCAGCTGTTTTAATTTATTTGGTCAAACAGTAATTAACAAACCAAGTGCAACTGTGGTAAACCCCCTAAATCATATAATAACAAGATAAATATACCATATCAAAGTTAGCTAGCTAGCTTGTTCATTTCTTTACAGCTGAAGGCGCGGTGGACTCAAAAGTCCTGAGTTCATAAAGTAAAATATTCCATGAATATTAGATCTTCAGGATTAATTAGTTAGCATGTATATATATACACACAAATGTTTGGAAGGTTTTACACATCTGCGCTGCAAGTCCATTGACTAGGCTGGACAGAAAGTGACTCATTACCTTATTCTTCTTTAAAATGATCAGAGGAAATTTGTGTGCCTCATAATACAATTTTAAATATGCAGGCATCCTTTTTCTCAAGAAAATATGCAGGCATCGTGAAGATAGTAACTATCATATTAGGTATGAATATGTCAAAGTAATTGTGAAAAATTGATATTTTTAATACTCATATAGACTTATGTCTTGCTCTCCAGCAAGTTTCCGTGTTCTTATATATTACTTTATCCCCAGTTGCAATCGTCTAGTCAACAAATCATCAAATTTTTTTGGTACATGGGAATGGGCACAAAATCATAATGGATAAATTAATTGATGTCGGTTATTACTTACCTCTTAGTTTCGTCTAGCTTTTTCTTTTCTTTTCTTTTCGGAAAAGAAAAGGCCATATATGCCTGGTGATAGAAAGTGGCGAGGTAGAAGCTTATATATAAACTGAAGTTAACTAATTAAGGGGCATTTTGCACTGGTAATTTTTAGTTGAAAGAATGGAAAAAGTACCACATAAATATTAGCTGGTGAAAAATCTGAATGAGTCTTCAAATTTGAAGATTTCTAGACTTGATATACCAGCTAGAATATACAATTGTCTACTGATCTTTAATAGATCAGAGGACGTGTTCTACACAAGGGTAAGAACTTGTCCATGATCCGCCTGCAAGCAATGAGGATTTCGAAAACAGTGACATTCTACGGGTGGGAATGCCTATATGGCTATGAATATACATACATCCACACCTTCGGGGTGGACTTTGACAAGAGAAGCCACCACTTGCTTCTTCCCCATTTTTTTAAGAAATGAAACTAACGCAACTCTAATTTTCCAATTGCAACAGATGACAGACACATTAATTAATCATGCTGTGTATCTCCAAACATAAGTTCCCGACAAAACCACGTAGGAGAGGAAAAAGAATTAAGCATGTTCAATCCATAAATCTTTGTCATATATGCTAAAAGTCTATTTCATTAATAAAGAAACACCAAGAAGTAGTACACCAGCTGATGTCCTTCGGTCATCCTGTAATGTTATGAAGGCAATTAAAGAAAATGAGTTCCCATTTGGTCTTTGCCTCTTGGCCACCTAAGCTTACATATTGTTACTAAAATTCAAGAGATGTGCCTAGAGCTACAACAAGTACAGAAGTACAAAGAGGCATGCATGAACAGTAAGTACAACAGTGGAGCCAAATTGATAATTATCACTTCACTGCTGCATGCTTCAAACACTAAGCTTTGGTCTGTAATCGGAACTGATAAATGGTTCCGTAAATTCATCTAAACAAGCCATACGGATCCTTTCCGGAGTTGCCGGATTGTCAAGAGGGAACCACTCATGATGCCCAACTTCTGCTCTTGCAGCTATAATAGCATCTTTGATGGCAAAAAAGACGGCAGAAGCCAGGAAAAATGGAGGCTCACCAACACCTTTTGATGAATGTAAACCTTTCACGTTTGGATGACCCTGTGAAAGAAGGGGAATCAACAAGCAGAAAAAACCTAATGTGTGGACCAGACACTTCTTAATTATTGACTAGCTCCTCAACTGCGCAAGAGAAAACTCTAGCCATAGTTAAAGAACTTTGTGGAAAGAAACAAAAAATCTAGAAAGAAAAATAGAGAATCCAGATTGTTGGGGCATTATATTTTCTCCAGCAGTCAGTGAGAAGTTGATACAATCATACCTTTAACAGTGAAACATTGAACCTAAATGGAACATCATTTATGGAAGGAATCTTGTAAGTTCCAGGTCCACAGGTGTACAAAGAGCCAGGGCGAATCCACTTATGAGCTGCATCACCCCTCTTTAGTTCTTCTAGGGCTACCCATCCCAAGCCTTGTGTAAAAGCTCCTTCAATCTGAATGCATTGACAGAACATAAAAGAAAATTTTATTTTAAGATTCTGATGCAAAAAGAAAGACTTCAGCTGGTACCTATAAAATTCTGCAAATTTATCAAATCACAGACGATACAGCTTTCGAAGTTAAATGGAACTACTTTGAAGGAAGATTTGCGACTGTCACTGGGAAGAAGGAATTGGAAATAACACCTGTCCAACATCAATGGCTGGATTGAGAGAATGACCAAGATCTAAGATTATGTCGGCCGTCCTTGTATGGAAATCTCCAGTTAAAGTGTCAATTTCAACCTCAGCAAATGCAGCCCCATAGGTGAAGTAACTAAATGGGGTTCCTTTACCAGATACCCAATCAAAACCAATATCTGGTGTAATGTAAAATCCATGTGCGGAGAGGTCAATGCGCTGAAAGTAACATTCACTGGCTAGCTGCATATGAATTTCACACACAAAATCAGTCTCTATTGTTACATTCACCACATCCTTTGCTAGACTCAAAACAATGATGGACCTTGATGGGCAAAGAATTTTTGAATTTTATACTGATAGACAAGAAATTGCGGAAATGAATGGATGAGGTGTGAAAATTGATATGCTTGAGGCTTGAAACTGAAATATATAGGATGCTAAAAAATTATGGCATGGAACCACATCAGTAGAACTTCTAACTGCAGATACCATACAGTACCAATCAAGGCTACCTCTGCAAAAGAGCTGAAATTCTGTTTTGAAGCAACAGTATCCATCCGTGCCTTTATCTGATTACATGCATCCAAAACTGCTGCTCCATACAGGTCAGAGCTTGCAGAAGCAGCGGTTGCTGACGCATTAGGAACCTGATTTTCAGAAAACATAAAACCAAACCATTTAACAGTAGTTGAATGGATAAAAAAATGATAAATCAGATTACAATGATGGGAACTCAATATGGAAATCTAGAAGATAAAAAAGACACTACAAATGATTCCCAACTTCACCTCAGAATGCCAGGTTCTAGCAATTATCTGTAAATCTGAAAAAGATATACCTATGTTTTGCTAGATGGTAAACCAAAAAAAATGCAACTAACAATCAGAACTGAAAATTAATCCAGAAGCACGAAGAAGTTCCCAAATAGTTCATGACAAAAAAAATTTTTTTGCTCATTTCAACCACTTCCGCCTCCATCCTAGATTCATATTCGAGATGCACCCACAAAAATTTTAGTTATATTGCATTGTGAACAACTTAAAATATAAAAGTTACTGTGTTTCGGATCCAAAATTATGATCTAAACATGTATGTCCAGTATGTTCTCTGTCTGATACAAAAAGGACCCTGTCCATAAATTATGTATAGAGAGAAAATATATGTAAGCTATCAGTTCGCACCTTAATTCTGTCAAGGAGGCAATGGCAAGACTCCAAAACTAATTAATTTCCCAGAGAATGAAACCTTAAAACACGCCAGGTGCAACATGGTTTTCATACCTTGTCAGTACTTGTCTCTGATATAAACACAGAACTAAGAGGGATATCAAAGACAGAAGCAGCAACTTGAGCAACTTTTGTATGTAAACCTTGCCCCATCTCGACACCTCCGTGAGTAACTAAAACAGTCCCATCAGTGTGGACATGAACAAGAGCACCTGCCTACATTCATCAACAAGAAATGACCTCAACCAGGATCCTTCAAATATGTATGTCTTACATCGGACTAGACCAACACTAAGACACAAAAGAAACTAATTTGTCAGATGCTACTTTTACTGTATCAGAGTCGCAATACACATATATTTATGACATACCTTACAAATAAAGATGAATGAAAATTATTTGGCAAAGACCAGCCAGGATTTAACAAGCAGATTGGTTAAGTTGTACCTTGGTACTTCTGCTTATCCAAGTTAAGATTGTGGTGATCATGAATACGAATTTTAAAAATCACACTCTGAAGCCAAGGTGAGCTTGAGACAGAACATTAATGGCTGACACAAATTTAAGCACAAATTTGACTTCTAGCTACATGACCAAAAAAAATGTTGATCTATAGTAAATCAGAAGATTTCTGAGAAGCATCTTATTACTTAACACACACTAGTAAGCCTTCTCACAAGTTTGTCATCATCTTGACAAACAACAAAAAGTTTCTGCTGCAATACCATTTTATTAACCATCATCTTCAAGATCTTAAAAAGAGTTTGAGAAAATGGTTGTTGAAGATGGGGATGGAACTTTTGATTGTAAAACAATTCATTTCATCCATCGCACATAATTGGAATAGGAGTTTGATCTGCCTGTCAACTGTCTAATTGAAATGAAAGACAAAAGAAATAACAAAAAGGAACAATCTTCACCAGGGTGAAATAACACATATGACTTGCACCGAGCCAGCTGTAGACTAACATCAATATTGTGGTTTCAGGCATTACCTGGTTTGCAAACTTGACTGGAAACCCTATGCCAAACTTGGTTGGGACCATTGCAACACCGCGCTTCTTCCACCGGTTATGAAGATTAAATAGATTAGTAGATTCACGAGCTTTCAATAGGTTGCTGGAGGACTTTAGTTCATTCCACAGCTTGGTCAGTGTACAGTATTCAAGTCGTTGGCCGTAGGATAGTATTGATCCTTCAGTTTGAAAGTTCATTTCCTGAGAGGATTTCCATTGGATGAGAGAATACCAAAAAACAATATCCTAGTGAAGACAAAGGCTATAACTGCAGCCTGTAGGTAAAGGAAAAAAAATTAACAGGATTTTCTGTCATACCCTTATCTCTTCTGGGCTTTTGTTAAGTTCCACTGCAATTCTTTGAATCCAATTCTCAGCTATAAGCATAGCTTGAGGAGCCCCGAATCCTCGGAATGCAGTGTTACTGGGAAAATTAGTAATGCAAACCTTACTTTGTATCTTCATGTTTGGTATCTCATAGACATTTTCACTATGAAGCACAGCACGTTCAAGGACACAATGAGACAAGTCCAGAGAATTTCCACCATTATTGTAGATTTCAAGATCCAAAGCCAGCACTTTTCCCTCGTTTGTGAAGCCAACCTGAAGTAGGTTTTCCATCAAGTCCTCAACTATTAATTGCTAATAAGGTAAAGGAAAAATATATTGACTTCATTGGAATGTGCACCAATCAGGTTAACGAAGAACAGCATGTTGTCCCCAACGGTATACTGATGGCTCAATCATGCATATAAGTACTACCAACATTTATTTTGTATCATATAGTGACCTTCCACATATCAGAACAAATCTATTTTTTTTAAGCTACTAGATGCTGCATGCGGGTTCAAAACCCGAGTTCAAAACAAAGCTTACAAACCAAGAGCCACGATACAACATGTCACCATACACATATAATGTTAATCTCAAATTTAGTTGTATACCGTTGTTTTTGTGCAGCAACATTACTGATATAATTATTTATTGTGTATATAATTTTTTTGCAGTATAAAAGGATGGCTGAGTTGCCACCCAATGCAGTAATATCCACTGATGTTAGTGGACTAATACAGGACTGCAATGCTCCTGTTACAGCCCCTGGAAATCAGAATCCAAATAATAGTGAAAAGAAAGAGATGACTGGTAAGAACAAGCGAAATCTTTCTAATAGAGAACCTTCAGCTATTTGGGATCACTTTATTAGAATAGAAGGTAAAGATCCAGAGCATCTTAGGGCTGCATGCAAATATTGTGGTAGAAAATATGGATGCCATTCTAAGAATGATGGGACTAGTAGTATATCGGGGCACTTGAAGAATGGTTAAGTATCCTTATAAAGTAGTTAAGGATAAAAGGCAAAGATATTTAGTAGTCAAACCGAAGTGAAATAGAGGAAGTTGATGGTGGGGTGCATATGGGTAGTCTAAAAACCACAATTTACACACCAGAAAACTATAGGAAAAAACTAACTAAGATAATTATAGTTGATGAGCTTTCCTTTACAATGGTGGAGGGTGAAGGTTTTAGGGAATTTTGTCAAGCCATGCAACCTTTATTTGTTGTCCCTTCTCGTACTACCATTGCTAGAGATTGTATGAAACTTTATCATGAAGAGAAAGATAAAGTGAAAGCTATTTTTTAGGGCCAGCGTGTTTGTCTAACTACCGATACATGGACCTCAATTCAAAACATCAACTATATGTGCTTGACATGTCATTGGGTAGATGATGATTGGAATCTGAATAAACGAATTCTGAATTTTTGTCAAATTCCAAATCATAAAGGTGCAACTATAGCAAGAATGATTGAGAGTTATTTAGTGGATTGGGGGATTGATAAAATTCTTTGTGTCACTGTAGATAATGCATCTTCTAATGATACTGTAGTTGATTCTTTAAGGAAGAGAATTTGGGATTGGAAAACTAACATTTTGTACAATGAATTTGTACATGTGAGGTGTTGTGCGCATATACTCAATCTTATAGTCAATGAAGGTTTAGTAGACCTCAATGCCTCAATTATCAAGATCCGAAATGCTGTGAGATTTGTTAGATCTTCTCCTTCTAGGTTAGATTCTTTCAAAGTTTGCATGGAGAATTTGAAATTTGAAAGTAAAAGTTTGGTGTGTCTAGATGTACCAACAAGGTGGAACTCCACCTATATGATGTTAGAGGCAGCACTGAAATTTCAGAAAGTGTTTAACCGGCTAGAAGAGGATGATAGGAAGTATAGGGATTATTTTGCCGAGCTCGATACCCATGGAAAGGGAAAGCACTTGGAACCTCCTAGTTCTATTGATTGGGAAACATACAAACATTTTGTGAAGTTCTTAAAGTTATTTTATGTTACCACATTGAAATTTTCTGGTTCATACTTTGTTACCTCCAATGTTTTCTCCCATGAGATTGCTTCGATACAAAAAAATCTGAGTTCTTTGGTTAGTAAAAGGGATCCTTTGTTAGCTGAAATGGAAAGTGATATGTTGACCAAGTATACAAAGTATTGGGGTGATTTTAACAACTTCAATACTTTGTTGTTAGTGACAATTGGGTTTGGATCCTAGATACAAGCTAAAGTATGTGTCGTTTTGTCTTGGTAAATTGTATGAAATAAGTGTGGCTGGTGGTTTTGCTACCAAGGTAAAGGAAATATTGATGAGATTGTATGAACACTATGAGAAACTCAATGGTAACTCTGAAGCTAGTTCTTCTATTAAGCAGTCCCAAAATTCTGATGATTTTGAAGATATGGAGGTAGATTTAACTTCCCAATTTAAGCAACATTTGCTAGAGGAGGACAGTTTGGAGAATAAAAATGAGCTGGGAAAGTATTTGATAGATGCGTGTGAAACTTGTAGAGAGGAGTTTGATATTTTGAGGTAGTGGAAGCAAAATACATCAAAATATCCAGTTTTGTCCATGATAGTAAAGGATGTTTTAGCAATTCCGGTATCCACAGTATCATCAGAATCAACTTTTAGCATAGGAGGACGTGTTCTTGATCCTTTTTGAAGTTGTTTATCTCCTGCTATGGTTGAAGCTCTTGTGTGTTGTCAAAATTGGTTCTGTACTTCAAAGGCAATGTTAGATCTTCAACAGTTGATGAACAACATTGAGGAATATAAAGAGATTGAAAAAGGTAAATTTATTTGATGTAGTCAACTTTCAAGTACTTATACAATATGCCAACAATAGGTCATTTCATTTTAGTGATCTTTTCCAGAATTCCAGCAAAGGACTCTTTATTAGTTGACGAATGAATGATCATGATTGCAGTGCAATTTTTGTTGGAATAGTAAAATCTTGTTCCCTAATGCTCTCTTATTTATTTGAATGACTGTTTACTTGTAAACACCCACTACCTGCAATTTATTCTTGGGTTTTTGTTGTAATTGCTCTATTTCTTGATTTGATTATGTCGTTCTTGTTTCACTGCTGAAGGTATATTTGATACTTTGATGATGCATTCTCACTATGATTTTCTTCTTGTTGTAACATGGTCTGGGCTAGGTTTCTGCCAGAAGCATCAAAGACTAAGGCTCCACATGAATCCATTCAGATGGAATGGATATTACAATCCCGTCGTGTTTTCAATTGATGGTTTTCATTAGAAAGGGTAGTATTATTGTTTGAATGGCAATGTTTTATGTCCTATCAGTGAAGAGATTGGGTGAATAGCTATGTTGGTGCTTGGTTTTTTGTGTTTTTATTTAGAGAGGATGGGACTTTCATTCGACTCTGTGTTGTTTAGTGAGTCTTTTTTTTTTATAGAACGAGAATTTTATTGATGAGTAAACAAGTGTACAGAAGGTATCGTCATCAAAGAGATGACTTTACCAACAATCCCTAGAGCACGAGGCTTAACAAGCTATAAGCCCCCTAAGACCCGATACATACCAGTCATGACCACAGCCCTAAACAATTGTTAGATTAAAAATAGGACCCTTCTATACTAACATACTATCTGCACAAGAAATCAGCGCAGGCAAGTCATAAGGAAAACAAGGTTGGGAGATTACAAATCGTAGTGAAGAACACAACCATCCATGGAGCTCTTGTTTTATTCGACCCTCCAAACCCCATCCACTGAATAAACAAGTCTTTAAGGGTTTTTGGCATACACCAACTTACTCCCCTCCACTCGCATAACTTGCACCAAAGATTCCACACAAATCTACAATTTCCAAATATCTTCAACATCAACCCTACAGAAAACACACTTAGCATTATCAATGGAGATTATGTTATTTCGAAGCAAGATAGACTTTACCGCGATCCCGTTATACATTGCCATCCATAAGAAACACTCCACCTTGAAGGGTGCACACCCCAACCAAACCACGGCTTTCCTCTGCAGCGATAATTCTTATTAAATATAGAATCATATCCAGATTTCACACTAAACACGCCTGTCCTATCCTCAATCCATCTCCATCCATCTTTTTTTTTCCGGTGCCAACACCACCCTATCTAGCTAATCATTAAGAGTTCTAACCTCGTCCAATTCCCAGGAATACAATCTTCTTCTCCAACCAAAATTCCTTCCAATCCCTCCTTCTCCCTCCCACATAACCTCGGCCACAGACGCAAATTTTTTATTCGAAACCGAAAATAGCCTTGGAAAGCTCTCCATTAACACCCCCTCGGAGCACCACCAATCAGACCAGAACATACAGGATCTACCATCTCCAACCTCCCTCATTATGTTATTGCATAGCCTCCTGTCACCTGCACTTCCCACCTCCCCCGAAATGACAATGTCTCGCGAAACTGCAGAGGATTTACATGGATTAAATACCGACCAAGATGAACCCGAAATCAGCCTATACTCTAATCTGACTATTTAGGACCAAACTGGAGCATCGACTGATTGATCATCAATATTTAAGAATCTCCAAGTCCATTTGAAGAGAAAGCACTGATTTTTGATAAGCAAATCTTCAATACCCATCCCACCGAATCTCTTTGGTCTAGCAATCTTACTCCAAGCTACTAGACACATCTTCCTCCTTTCACCACAGCGCCCCCATAAGAACTTCTTTTGGAGACTCACCACTTTACTTGCAACCCCAACAGGCATCTTAAAACATGAAAGATAATAGGTGGGTAGATTACTAAAGACAGCTCGAATTAAGGTAACCCTCCCACCTAGAGATAGAAATTTTTCCTTCCATGATGCTAATCTGCACTTAATTCGATCAATCACCGGATCCCATGCCCTTTTCCTGCTCATATTCGCGCCTATCTTCAAACCCAGGTAATTGATAGGCAATTGATCCGCTTTTCCCAACAAGAATCCAGCTAGTTAATTCGTGATAAATTAATTCCTACAACACTACTCTAGTGGAAATTGATGCTTAATCCTGACAGGGATATACCTCAGGCATCTCTTTAAATTCAGCAAAGATCTCTCATCATATGGGCAGAAAAATAGGGTATCATCTACGAATTGAAGCAAATACCCCACCACATTACACACTCGAATTTCTTGCACCATCCCTCCCTCACAGCCTGCTTGAACAAACAAGATAGTCCTTCCACCATAATATTAAATAAAAAATGAGATAAAGGGTCCCCTTGTTTCAGTCCCCTGTAGGCCACAAATTCCTCGGATGGACATCCATTTAACAGAACAACCAATTTTGGGAATTTGATACAACCTCTGATCCACTTCCTCCAATTATCCCCAAAACCCATGACCTTTAGAAGATCCAGCAGAAAGTCCCAAGACACAGAGTCAAACGCTTTCCTAAAATCAATTTTCCACATAATCGCCTTTGTCTTAGATTTCTTCAATCGGTGGACGATTTCAGAGGCCGAAAGCATGCAATCGAGAATTTGCCTGTTCTCAATAAAAGCGTGTTGATTCCCACTGATCACCATTGGCATAACTCTCTTCAACCTTCTCGCCAAAATTTTAGATATGATCTTGTAGATTCCGTGAATAAGACATATCGGCCTGAAGTCATTGAATTCCATCGCCTCTGCTTTATTGGGTATTAGACCAAAAAAAAAACCTCTGTTCACACCACATGGTAATATCCCTGTCTTTAGGAATTCCCTAATCAACTCCAACAGATCCTCCTTGATGAAAGGCCAGGCCCTCCTGTAAAAATTCATATTGAACCCGTCAGGACCCGGAAACTTATCTCCATCACAATCCCACAAAGCCTCCTTTACCTCTTTCTTATCTACAGGTCTCTCAAGCCAAATCGCGTCATCATCAGATATTGAGCCAATGGGGGTATTACCCCATTTAAGTTTCGACTTAGGCAGAGATTTAAAGGTCTCTTGGAAGAAATCCCTCGCTGCCCCTTTAATATCACTTGGCTCTTCCAACACACGATCACCAACCATAATCTAACAAATAGAATTTCTCCTTCCCTTGTTGCTCGCACTTACATGAAAAAACCTTGTGTTTTTATTTCCAAGTTTCAGCCAATTGATCCTCGATTTCTGTTTCCACAGACACTCTTTTGTCTTTTGGCGTTTAGCAAGGTTGAATTTACAATCCCCCATCAATCTCCTTTCTTCATCATTCAAGACCCGAACATCAGTAATCCTGTCCAATTTGTGTTTGGAAAACATTTACAAGATTTTATTTTTGGTGGTTGAACTATTAGATTTCAGGATTCAAAGTCAAATGGTTTTATTTTGTGCAAGCCACATGATTATTATTGTTTGTATTGTTGAATTTGAATATGCTGCCATTAGATACTTGGGCTAAAGGTGTATTGGGCCAATTTCTTAGCCTATAGCAAGCGTTGGAAAAAATTGTGCGGGCTGATCCATTAAAAACAAAAAGAATAGACAATGTGGGCTGGCCCATTTTATTGTTAGCCCAATTTTAAATTAACCGATCAACCGACCATCCGATTGGGTGACAATTCTCAACCCGCAATATTGTCGGGTCGGGTATCGGTTAGGCCCATAACCGACCAAACCTGACCCGTGAACAGCCTACAATTTTATCCCTATTACCTTGTTTTTATGATTTTTCTTTACTTTAGTTGGCTTATCTTTTATTTCTAACTTCTTCTGTGATCATGATCAATAAGTTACCAATTTTACCAGAAATTAGAGTGTTTATAAAGATTTTGATGCCGTGTAATATTTTTAGAAAACAGTTACTATGCAGTTAGTCTTATGTGATAAGATTTTGATGAAAGTTATAGGAAGTTACTAGAATTTTCACTTCATTAATTTTATTACCCCTAAAAATATGAAATAAGGGCCAAATAGAAAAATAATGATTATTTACATCACAATACCAACTTAAAGAGTAATTTTGATATTTAAAAGTTATAAGAATAATTTTTAATATCTCAGGCTTGCAATATATACTATTAAGAATAAAAGAATGGTAGGAAAAAATAGAATAAAACCAAAATATTTATCCATACACATATTCTCATTTGTTTTCAGGTAAAAAGGATGAGAATTGGAGACAGAGTAGATTTTGGAAGGAATGGAAGGAAATGAAAGAATATTATTGAGAGTTAAAAGTAAGAGAAAAGAGATCTGAGTGTCTTTTTTTTTCTTACTCATTTTTTTTAAAAAAAAAAAACAGGTAGGATGTAAAATAATTGGAGAGAAAAAGAAACTTGAAGGAAATGTGTTGTTTTCTTTCATCTTTAATATAATATAAAATAAAATAATTATAAAAAAATTATAATTCAATCATTTTTATCTGCCTTTCGTATATAAATAGTATAATTTATAATAAATAATTCTTTGGAGGGTAGATATGTGAAACTATTTGTTCTACTTTTTGGGACTTATTCATTTTAGTTATATTGTATAATATTGTACCTGTGAGGGTTGCCACACTATGCAACCTGGTGTTGTTAGAGACATGCAATTCCATATGCCCATGAGATAATCTCTGAGTTATAACAACCATAAACACTCTTTCTTCCCCTCCAATATATTTATATAAAAAAAAAATTCAACAAGAACCCTTCAACAATTGTCTCCTGCTTTTGGGAAAATCAAGGCTTCATGATTTTACTACAGCATGGCAAAAAAGTTGCTATAGATTTCTAGAGGCAATTAATAACAAAGCATGTCCACATTTATGTAATGTCTCCCTAATATAAGATCTACAAGCAAATACCATAGATACAAACTGATGATACATAATGCACCAAACTCCAGATTGAGAATGAACCTGGCCAAAAAAAAGAGAGAGAAAAATTTGAGAATCAAAATTCATACCTTGTACTTTCCAAGAAAGCTGTGGCGCTGCCCAGTTATCATCATGTCTATGTCTCTGTCCAATTTGATTTTAACAGGGCGGTTCAGCAGATATGAAGGGACAGCAGCGGCAGCAGCAATGAAAGCGGACCTTGTTTCCCTTCCACCAAATCCACCGCCAATTCGCTTGGTTTTACAAACTACTTTTGACAATTGATGACCAAGAACATGAGCCACATATTTTTGATGATTGTGAGGAGCCTGCACAGATAGATGCACACCAGAAGACCTTTCAGGGAGCATCCTAATTAAACTTCTGGTAAGAAGTTATGGTCTCAGTGACCAGGACAATACCAACTCTCCATGTAAGCAGAAAGGCAAATAAAACAGCAAAAGTGCACAATGCATTCACAAAATAAGCTTCAGACTAGTGCAACTACCAATAGTTTGTATTTCAGTTCATGCATGGCATGGTAAACTTAAATGACAAAAATGAAACATACGAACAAAATTGAAAAAAGAAAATTACTTGTGTGGACGAGATCATATGAACTTCATTGCCACAATCCATAGTCCAAACCAGACTGATTTGTGACTCCAAGTAGAAGTGCTCCTGACCAGCCACCTGAACTTCTCCCTCTATGATCCTTTCACATTGAGCTGACTGAAAACAAAGATCCACTTCACCTTTCTTCAAACACATATCAGTGGTAGAATGGAAACTTTTGGCATTGATTGCTTCCTGTATTGACAATATTGGTGGGAGTTCTTGATAGTCAACCCGAACTTTTCTTGCTGCGAGTTTAGCATTTTCATGAGTATCAGCTACAACAACTCCTATCACCTGGAAAATGATTGAACCAGAAAAGAAGAAATAATCAACATATTCCCAGGAAAACTCAAATCGGTATAGTTCATTAATTCATAACATTGCATTGGGATAGATCAGTTTTTTTTCAGGTTATAATTTCTGTATTTTATGATCTGAACAATCTCCTTTAGGCTATTACCTGACCTACACAAGTCACGAATTCTGAAGCAAATAGTTCCTCATCATGAACAATAGGTCCAATGTGATTATCACCCGGCACATCTTTGGCCAAAAATATGCCAGCAAACCCAGGTGAGGACTTGGCTTCTGAATCACTAATGGAAAGAATCCGTGCATGAGGTTTTGTGCTCAACACTAATGCAGCATGCAAACCATTAGAAGGCATTGGTATGTCATCCACGTATTCTACCTCTCCTGTAACCTAGAAGAAGTAACCCACGAAGATAAAAAGGCATTTCCTGAAAGTGAGAAAAGGAAAGAAAATCTAACAGCATGACTGATCTGCTGGAACTAGAGGTGAAAGCTTCAGAAGAGGAAATAATGCCATTTTAGACATGTACAAAACTATGTGTTCAAATGATTGTAAGTGTCAAATAATCTCGGTTGAACAGAAAAGGACTACCATTTCATCAGGCCTCCTCTTCAAAATCCTTCATCCGAATTTGTCATACAGCTCAAAAATCCAAATTGCTTTTAGGTCTATAAACACGCATAATGCTTTAGCCAAGGGAGACTTTATGTTGTATCAAACCCACAAAGACAACGAAAATGTCACTGACATCAAACTGGTAGCAAATAAGCAGTGGATTACCACAAATTATGGATAATACCTGAAAAGTTTTGGATCTCTTAGGCAACGGAAACCCTTTCATAATGAATATGGATAAATGTAAATATTTCAATCATAAACTTGCAATTCCATGAATCACAAAAACCCATGAAACAATTGGAGTCAAATAGATCAGAATCATAAAGCAGAAGGAACATCATTTTCGTTCATGCTTCAGTAGGAAAAGAATGTCTACTAAGATTTGCTACATCAGAAAATTATTTTGTTCCCACTTTATGCGTTCTTATCATTTGCATACCTGAAGTTTTGATGACATATGAACCTCTGGCAAGCCCACAGATGTACCATGTTTCTTAATTTCATAGTCCTGGCTTCCCATAACTGATGGGCGATGGAATGGTTCAATAGCAGATAAATGAGATGCTGGTATACTTTCCATAATCGATTTCTTCCCCTCCATCTGTTGTGCAACAAAAAGGAAAAATTTGAAGAAGAAACTAAGAGTCAGAGATTTCCTAAACTCCACCATCCCACCAGGAGAATCTTCCTTGAGCAAAATATCAGTTTGCAAGACTTTTAAAGCACCCTCTAAAACATCC
Organism: Turnera subulata; assembly: GCA_028386065.3. Classification (NCBI taxonomy): domain Eukaryota; kingdom Viridiplantae; phylum Streptophyta; class Magnoliopsida; order Malpighiales; family Passifloraceae; genus Turnera; species Turnera subulata. The sequence continues at coordinate 172,362 of JAKUCV010002075.1, read as the reverse complement.
CGGTTCCAATTTTTGCCAACAAGAAACTCCTTCGTGTTTACAGCGCACAAAGAAACAGGGGAAACCCCACCATAAACAATCGATGCATCAGATACCATCCACTCTTCATATCTTTCCTCAAAAGAGACGCGCATTCCAGCATTTACAATTGCAATATCATCATCCCTCCTGTGAGCCTGCTTAAATTCTTTTACAAACTCAAAAGGCCTACTCCATGGTAAGAACACCGATAGCAAAATTTCACCACTAGCAAGATCCACTTTTCGATAACCCAGAAAGAAATTCTCGGCCAAGGTCGTTCTAATGTTTCCTTTCATGTCCATGATTCGAAACTCTGCTCTAGAAGCCATCCATAAAGGGTTCAAATCTGATATGGGACTGGCTGTGCATACATTCCCTCCAACAGATGCCACATTTCTTATTTGCGTTGCAGCAAACCATTTAAGTTGTTCGATGAAGGCCTTGCACGATGATGTTTCATGAGGATCACGCTCAATGACAACCTTCCTAAATGTTTGCAAGAGTTCAGTCAATCTAACAGCAGCCCCTATCTCCAGGCCATCATCTTTCACACTCAAGGTATTGAGTTCAGGTACATGTGTAACAGAGATTAATGCATCATACCGGATTCCCTTCAACCTCATCTCTATTCCTACCTCGGTATTTCCAACCAACAACTTTGCATTTGGATATTTTGCTCTTAAGGCCAACAAATGCTGGAGTGTTAGGGGTCTGTACCATCTTAGCCCACCAAAACCACTCAAATGCAAAGGAGTTAGTTTCCTCAGTAAGAGCTCGGGAGGAAAAATAAACTCTTTCTCAATATATCTGCTCCCATCCACCTCACTGTAAGAGACAGGTCCATACTTATTGCAACAAGCAGAATTTTGCTCATAGTGATGTGTATCATTCACAGTTTCTGATTTGCATGTGCAAGGTTTACCAGTTGAGGGGCAGACAAACTTGCTGCTTTGAAGGCTCAAAGATGATGATGCACCTGTATATAATGCATCATCTGTTTTGGCAAAAACTCTGAATGCATCAGCAATTGGTCTGTAACCAGTACATCGGCACAAATTTCCAGCGAGGCATTCTTCAATTTGCTCTTCAGTGGGTGCATTTGGATTTGATCTTAATAGGGAATACATTGACATGATAAATCCGGGAGTACAGAATCCACATTGGGAGCCATGGGACCGAGCCAATGCTTCCTGCAAAATGTCATGCAAACGCAGACACTTATAAGAACCTTATTTCAGAATCTAGAGAAGGGCCTTTGTAGTTATTCAAAAGAACCACGTCAAGCAAGAAACTAAGAATGTACCCTGAAAAATAAAAACAGAGAAAACAGTAAAAATGCAAGTAATTTTTCTTTTAAAAAAAAAAAAAAAAAGAAGAAGTGACCTGAATTGGGTGCAAGCCTGTCTTTCGGTTCCCAACTCCCTCCACTGTAATAACATGCATCCCTTCGACGGAATACAAAGGAGCCAAGCATGCATTAACCGCATAATGCCTGGAAATAAAAAGGTTGTTTCCCACCATGATAAAGTTACAAGTGATCCTTAGAGAGAATACATGAATGAATTAATTAAGGGACAAAAATTAAAGAAATGATCACAAACTCACAAGCATCTACCCAGTGTTGCATCATAATGAGAAACCATAACGGTGCAGGCACCGCAACCACCTTCACCACAGCCTTGCTTTGTTCCCGTCCGACCATTCTCTATATATATTCCCTCAAAAACAGAAGAGAAAATTAAAAAAAAAAAAAAAAGAGATGGAGAGAGGAGTCATTTACAGTCACTTAGAAAATACGTTCTCCTGTAGTTTCTGGTAAGTTGAACAGTTCTCAGTTTCTCACAGTCTTCAATTAAAAGAAACAAAGGGGCAGCTGCTAGCTAGAAAGAGTATGCATAAAATTAAGAGTGAAATCAGTTCAATAAGGTGCGGACTGTATGTTTTTAAATTGTATGGATTAACTTTGGTAAACAATTTTATGGAAGATTAAAATATATATTAACTTCTAGCCACTTTCCTTCTTTTTTTTTTTCAATTAAAAATTTTGCAAATGGTGGTGTGGTGGCAGAATAGATCTTGCGATAACAAAAAGGTTATTACTTGCAATTCATGGCAGATTTTGACCATTTTCTTCTCTGATTTTCTAGGTAGTTATGAACAACATTATTTTACGAATAATATTACATTATTGTCCTATAATAAAGTAAACCTATAGTATTATTAAAAAAAAAAACAAAACATATAGCTTTTTTTTATATATACAATGGGATTTTAGAAAATATCCATGATCTCCAACCCCAAACCACCATCAATTCACCCATACAAGTAGTGTTGGCAACAAGAAAACATATAATGTACAGTTACTAAATCCGGGCCAGTGTTAAAACTGCTACAGCCAAGGGTCATAATTTTCAAAGGTTTAACCAAAATTAAACCTTAGGTTCAACATTTATTTTTATAAAGGCAATTATGGCCCCAAAAAATTACCCGGATACCCCCGGGTACTCCTTTTTTATTTTGTATATTAACTTTCTTGAAAAAAAAAAAAGAAAAAGTTTTTGAAGCTTAACTAGTTCATATATTATTACCTCTAAGATACTCAAGAAGAGTGAAGTGGGCCAAACCATCAGGTAACACTCTGCGAACTCCATTCACGTAGAGGATGGCCTCACTTGATAAGCTCTCAATTCCATCACTCTCCATGTTCTTCTTCTGATGATTCATTGGAAAGAAAACAATGAAAAGAAAACTAAGTGAAAGACTAATTAAGTACATGTGAGTCTCTTAGGAAGCATACTTTATGTTTGAAAAAGGTAGGAAGAAGATAGGTAAGCAATGTGTCTGGTGCATGCGCCGGCGAAGTAGTGAGCAAACAATACAACACTCAACAAAGGAAAAAAAAAAAAAAAGAATTACAGAGAAAAGAACCCAAACCGTAGTTCTTATTCCAACCACAAACACATCAACTCCACACCTCCAGATCCAATCTTCTTCACTGTTTCTACTGAATAGCCACAAGTCAGAAATGCAAAGTTGCAAGTTACTGAAACAAGTGTAATATAGAAACAGGCTATTTATAAAGCCAGGTGCTTTTTCAAGATGAGTTTTTCCATTTCAGCATCACTTACCATTAATGGGATAGTAGGCAATAAATAGAGAATTCATATAAGGTAACATAATACCAAGCTGATCACAGGTTGTCTTCACAAGACTGAATACTATAAATTGAGTTTCTAAAAATTATTATTAATTTGGGCATTTGAGTTTGTTTTGGTATGGACATCTGTGCTGAAATTTCTTATCATTTATAGGCAGTAAATTCATGTAAGGTAACAGAATCCAAGTAGACTATAAGCTGTTTCGATGAGTAAAACTACAATACAATTGGATATTTAAGTTTAATTTGTGTGGATTATCCATGCTAAATTTTCTTAAAAGTACCATTTATAGAACCACATCATGCACCTTTTCAATGTTACTTAGTTACCATCGTAGGATTATAGGCAATAAATGGTGAAATTCATGTAAGGTAACAGGCATAATCTAAGTCCATAAATATGTTGTTTTAATAGGTAAAACTTCAATTAAATTGAGTAATTAGGTTTGATTTGCTTTGGACTACCTATGTAGAAATCTTTTTTTTTTTTATGGAACGAAAAAATTTATTACTGAGGCTCCTCAACTAGTACTAGTTGTGAACGGCTCTTTTATGTTAATTAAATATTATTTAGAATTCTCACAGTCATTATCAGGGTTTATTTATTTTTCCAATTTAATGCATCTTGCATGAAAATTCTACTACAATATAAATATTATAAAGATGTCACGCCCCAAGTAGTAGATTGGCCTAGAATAATCTCCAAGGCCGGACCGAAACCATGTGACGTAAAAACTTAAGCTTGAGGTTATTTGTTAGCCAAATACGTCGTGCATATACGCCCAAGACCTCTCTCACCCGCTTCCGATGTGAAACTTGGGCCATTACATTCTCCCAATTTTAGACCTCGCAAGGAGAGTCCAAATCCAAATTATAGGTACCCCGATCACCAGGCCGTTCCGATCATTGTCTCAGTTTCAATCTGAGACAAAAGTCGTATGGCCCAAGCCCACATGAAACTGGAGTGAGATCGGCCCCAGTACAATTTTGTCACGACCAAGTAATTGACTAGCCCAAAATAAACTCCATGAATGGACCAAAACCAGTGACTCAAAAGCTTAAGCTTAAAGTTATTTCACTTATTTAGTAGTCAATTGTTTCGTTACATATATGCCAAAGACCTCTCTCACTTCTTCTAATATAGGACTTGGATCATCACAAAATTCTCATAATAGAAAAAGATTAGCAAAAGAAAAAAAAAATGTGATGGCAAAAAAAAGAAAAAGAAAAAGAAGGCAAGTAGAGAGAGAAAAAAAGTCAAGATATCTTGTTTTATGCATAAAAGGGCATGACATGGTTTTTGTAGATGGAAAAGTATTCAAGTATGTTAAGATATTTATTTAAAGGGTACACACATTGCTAACATAACATTCCTCTAACCATAATTAATACTATAAACTGCTGGCACAAGCGAACGCATCTAGTTTACTTCCCCGACGGAAACCTTTGATATCATAAGCTTTATTTTCGAGTGTTTGTATTTCTGCTCGTGAATATTAATATTATTACAGCAAAACAGGTAGCAGCAGAGAAGTATCCTTCCTCAGCTATTGCATCAACTGACATTTAACTGGCACTTCTTACCCTGGTCTTTGCAGCCTAAGATGGTTTTTATTACAAGGTGAAGAAAATGTTACATTTGATCATATTTTTCGTATCTTTTTATAAGGATTCCAGAAATGGTCTAGGAAAACAGATAAAGATACAAACAGGTATGATAACTTGCATATAATGGATCTAGATAGAAGATGTTCTCATCGATGCTTCAAACACTAAGCTTGGGTCTATAAGTGGAGCTCACGAATGGTGCAGTGAATTCATCTAAACAGGCCATACGAATCCGTTCCGGTGTTGCTGGATTATCAAGAGGGAACCACTCAATATGCCCGACCTCTGCTCGTGCAGCTTTGATAGCATCTTTGATGGCAAAAAAGACGGCTGAAGCCAGGAAAAATGGAGGCTCACCTACAGCTTTTGATGAATGTATAGCTGTTTTATTTGGATGACCCTGTGAAAGCAAAGGAATCATGGATGCAGAAAGAGTTGTAATTAAAGGCCACGTTAGATCATCAAACGCACAAGCAAAACATTCTTTATGAGTTCAAATCAATCTTCTTGACACATGTTGGAGATGAAAGAGACAGCTCAAGTCAAAACAACAGCATGAAAAGAAGCAACCAAAAATGTTGAGAATAAATAGTTTTTGAGGAATGAAATTATCACAGCAAATGACAAGAAGTTGATAGAATCTTACCTTTAGCAGTGAAACATTGATTTTGAATGGAACGTCATTTATGGAAGGAATCTTGTAATTTCCAGGCCCGCAAGTGTACAAGCAGCCCGGAGGAATCCACTTATGTGCTGCATCACCCCATTTTAGTTCTTCTAGGGCTACCCACCCCAAGCCTTGTATAAAAGCTCCTTCAATCTGTATCATATTGGAATGCACAACTGTTAGATACAAACTTATCAAAGCGTTTGCCACAAGAAGGAATTCCTTTTCTGGACAAGAATAGAAAGGAATTCAGAGACCAACAAAATTCCGGGTTTCTCCTAGAAGGACTAAATTATAGGCAGTACAACTTGGGAGGTCAATGAATTGAAGTTTGCAATCGTGATTAGACAGACCTCAGGAGGAGAGAGAAACACACCTGTCCAACATCAATGGCCGGATTAAGAGAAAAACCGAGATCCAAGATAATATTGGCTGTCCTTGTATGAAAATCTCCAGTCAAAGTATCAATCTCAACCTCAGCAAATGCAACTCCATAGGTGAAATACCTAAATGGATTTCCTTTACCAGATATCCAATCAAATCCAATCTCTGGAACAACGTAAAATCCATGAGCAGACAGATCTATTCGCTGCATGTAACATGCCCCGACCAGCTGCAAAAAAAATTTAGCACCAAATCAATAGTGAACCTTTGACTAAATTCATAACAATTAGGAACTTAGATGGTCACGAAAATTCAAGTTTCAAAAGGCTATTCAAACAGAGATTCCATCTACATTCTAAGGTGCTTTCATTAATTTGCATCTGTACACTGCTCCGATTGATTGAGACCAGAACATCTATACCAACAGATGAAGTAAAACCACAGAAATTTCAGAAATGAAAGTGTGAAGATGAAAATAGGATCCTAAAAATCACATATAGGATCTGAACAACCATGCAATGGAGTCCAAAAAACCAAAGGCTACCTCAGCAAAAGAGCTGAAATTATGCTTCGAGGCAACAGGCTCCATCCGTGCCTTTATCTGCTCACATGCATCCAGAACTGCTGCTCCATACATATCAGAGCTTGCAGAAGCTGCTGTTGGTGTAGAATTGGGCACCTGATTTGCAGAAAACACACAAATAAACACATATGGAGAAGAGAAGTAAGGAATCTGATCATTTAATGCAAGCCAAAAGACACATCAATAAAAGATAAGCTTATAAAAAAGAGAAACTAAGAAAGAAAAACAAATGCAGCATTTATTTTCCCATTTCACCTCAGAATGCCAGGTTCTAGCAATCATTTTTGATCCTTGAAACTATATATGATAGTTCTGCTTGATGTTGACAGAAACAAAGAATGAAGGAACAATGAGAGCCAAAAAAGTTCAACTCAGAAGCACCAGAGAGTTCTCATATACATTTACATTACAAAATCCATTCGATGCTTTAATACAATCTCCCCTATCCTACATTTTATGGATGAGATCCACTTTTCCAACAAGTTATATTACATTTACAACAACTAAGAAAGTAAGTGTTGTGCTACTTTTCATTTGCACTCTAAATTATAGCGTAAGCATATTTTTCCAGTATCTTGTAATATTTAAAACAAAATGGGCCCAATCCATAAATTAGTAAATTACAGACAGGTAGAGTATGAATTAGATATTATTGGAATGATGCTAGGCCTAAGCCAGAATTGTGAGATTTCAGATATTAACAGCACTATAAAGGCATTAAGTAGATATAAGCAATGTCTAGGCATCACAGCATTCCCCTTGAGTCAAACTTTTCATGCCACCATTTTCCATGTGGAATACAACTTTATCAACTCTTGGGGTTCCCTCAGACTCCACATAAAGTGGATCAAATCATATTAAGTTCCTATTGCAATCATGCAGAAGGCCCACCAGAGGCCAGAATCGGCAAATCTATAACAATTAATATAATAAACAAAATGAAAAAACAGCCCCAGCAGCAGCATGGTTTTCCGTACCTTGTCAGTACTTGTCTCTGATATAAACACAGAACTGAGTGGAATATTAAAGGCAGAGGCAGCAACTTGAGCAACTTTTGTGTGTAAACCTTGCCCCATTTCAACACCTCCATGTGTAACTAAAACAGTTCCATCAGTGTACACGTGAACAAGAGCACCAGCCTGCAATTAAGAAGAAATGAACACAGTCAGGATCCTTCAAAGAGGTACCATACGTGACAGGATTAATATTAGAAAAAGAAACCGAGGGAAACAATTTGTCAGATGTTCCAAGTATAATATCAGAATTGGACTTATTTGGATTAAATTTATTTCATGTCTTGACAATTTATGGCATTGAGATGAATGGATATTCTTTGGCCAATACTAACAGGATGTAACAAGTAGGATGGACGTGGGACTTTGGTACTAAGTATGATAATTGCGAAGACCAATAGTAGAAATAACAATATGCAAGGATGAGGTCAAGAAGCACTTTAATAACTGATACAGACTTAAGAAACAATCTGGACGCTTGCTACATGAAGAAGAGCATAAACAAGTAAGAACTAATTCTGGATTCTCAAATTTCAGATAATCATTGAGGAACAATATGTTATCTAACACAGATTCCATAGCACGCCATGTAATCATCATTTTATAATAGCAGCAGCAATAGAGTATTGGAGAAGTAACTTTAATCCTAAAGCCTCCAGTTCTAATATCATTTTAAACAGCCATTATTCTCAAATGTCAAACCGTTGGAGAAAATGATTTTTGAACCTAGAATTAGCTTCATATGATTTATAGCTGCATTCATCCTTCACTATACAGCTTGCTTATGATTGTGAAGCAACTTATTCCTTCTATCCCACACATCTGGAATAGGAAACTTGATCTGCCCAGCGACAGAAGAGTAGAAACGAAAAAAATAAAAGAAATGACTGAAACAATCCTTTTAATTTGGCTGAAAGTATGGCAAGCATATACTGCTTACAATAGCAACTATACAAATCAACATCACAAATATAGTTACAAGCATTACCTGGTTCATAAACTTAGTGGTAAAAGATATGCCAAACTTTGTTGGGACCATAGCTACACCACGCTTCTTCCACCGATTGTGAAGATTAAATTGATTAACATCTTCACGAGCCATGGAAAGGTTGCTGGAGGACTTCAATTCATTCCAAAGCGTGGCCAAAGTACAGTTTTCCAGTTTTTGGCTGTAGTGCGTCATTGATCCTTCACCTTGAAAATTTTTTTCCTGAGTTCCCAGAGTATAAAAAATCATCAGTAAGGAAAAATATAACTGCAAGTAAATAAATGATAAATTAACAAGAATGAGTGTTCTACCCTTATCTCTTCTGGGCTTTTGTTAAGTTCCATGGCAATTTTTTGAATCCAATTCTCAGCTATAATCATACCTTGAGGACCCCCAAATCCGCGGAATGCAGTGTGACTGGGAAAATTAGTAAAGCAAACCTTACCCCTTATCCTCATATTTGGTATCTCATATACATTGTCAGAGTGAAACATTGCACGTTCAAGGACAGGGAGAGACAGGTCAAGAGAATTTCCACCATTATTGTAGATCTCAAGATCCAAGGCAAGTACTTTTCCTTCATTTGTGAAACCAACCTAAATACAATTTGGACATTTGTAAGCCTTCAGTTAGACTAATAATTCCAGAGCAATTAAAGGAAAATGAAGTTCATTTAGTCAAAGGTTACACCCATTGACTAACATAAAAAAGTATAGAGTGATACTTCTATGAGCAAAGGAAAGCATCAGAACGAGGGGAAGGCAAAAACAGTTTTCCAGTGTTCTTTTTTCTTTTTCCTTTTATTGGCTCGCGAAATCTATGTCTGTGGTCAAGTGATTACAAGGAAGTTGCATCATGAATATTACCAAGTTCACCTGATACGAAAAGCTTCAACAAGTCTCTCCTGCTTTTTCTTAGCTAGCCAAATTTTTAAGGCACATGAACTGACAATGAAAAGTATTAACATTGGGAGAATGAAAACAATTTTTTTGTACTACTTGGATTTCCATTGCCACCTCTTGCTTCGTCAATCCATGGTAAACCCTGTTAAAACATGACACCCCTAGTGCCCGCCCCTTCTTGTTACCCGACCTCATTCTCCTTTGCTAAAGACAAACCAATGCAAACAACCAAATTATTGTAGATCCTTTTTATTTACTTCAGGACATGACCAAGAAACAGTTATGTGCAGGTGCAAATTTTCCATTTTGAGCTGAAACATAGAAATGGCTGATCTAGATGTATTATACTGCCTGCAGACCAAAGAATGAGGATCATGTTTGGAGGCCTCTAACGAAGATGCAATAGTGGTAAAATATTCCATTTGAACTTCAGGAACCATAAAGTGGCAATTCAAACCCAGAATAATTCTACCTTATGTTCTGCAATTAAAACAATATATATATACACACACATACATACATACACACACACACACATATATATATAGAACACACACAAAAATCCAGGATGAGAAATAAAATTGACACCTTGTACTTTCCCAGAAAGCTGTGGCGCTGCCCAGTTATCATCATATCTACATCCCTGTCCAATGTGAGCTTTACAGGTCTGTTCAGCAGATATGACGGAACAGAAGCAGCAGCATTGATGAAAGCTCCTCTTGTTTCCTTTCCACCAAATCCACCGCCAATTCGCTTAGTTTTACAAACTACTTTTGACATTGGAAGACCAAGAACATGAGCCACATATTTTTGGTGCTTCTGAGGAGCCTGCACACAGAATATAATGCCATGACTCTTGTGATTTAGATGTATTAAACAATCACTGTACAATGGACACACAAACACATTTGGTTGACAACACTATCAAATTTAAGGCTCGCAGTTGTGCTACAGGGCATCGAAACATTAAAAGATGATATTTCAAATAACCAAAAAATGCAATTAAGATCAAGACAGAACCAACGGAGTGTGTGCATTTGAAGTTGTTATAAAAGAAAATACTTTGACCAAGACACTGAAACGGAGAGCAGAATCAAGCAATGCATTTTACAAACCGTAACGAGAACCAATGTGGAAATAGAGTCATGCATGCAATAAAAGACATTCATCGAGAACAGGAACCACTCTACAACCATACATATAGTAATGCATGCCTGTTGGTACATAAAAAAAAAAGACATGGTTATGAGAAGATCTGTCATTAAGATCTACTCTTCTACTTTGAAGTCGGTGCATCTTTCATTAGTTTAATTTTCGTTGTAGGTATGGCATGGGTAAGTGAGAAAGAGGTAACTTATGAACAACACTGAAAACAAATAACTTACTTGCGTGGATGAAATCATATGAACTTCATTGCCACAATCCGCAGTCCAAACCAGACTACTGTTAGTCTCCAAGTAGAAGTGCTCCTGACCACCCACCTGAACTTCCCCTTCTATGATCTTGTCACATTGACCTGACTGAAAAAAGAGATCCACATCACCCTTTTTCAAACACTTCTCAGTGTTGGGATGGAAACTTTCAGCATTGACTGCTTCCTCTATCGACAATATTGCTGGAAGTTCTTCATAATCAACGTGAACTTTTCTTGCCGCTAGTTTAGCATTTTCATGAGTATCTGCCACAACAACTCCTATAACCTGGAAAAAGAATATATCCAAGCGTCAGTGTGCGCCAAAAAGTAAAATAATCAATATATTCCAAGAAACCATCTCATCTCCATATATTCACAAAAAAAATCGATAGAAAATTTATTAATTGTATTGCATTGCCATAGATCAGCTTTAGCAGGTCATAATTATGTTCAGGGTATTACAATACAAACACACAACTTTTGGGCATTTGGCCAAGAGCTTGCAAGCTTGATGCTGGAGAGCAAGCAATCTGTGCTATTGCCTTTAAAGCTTCTTGGGTTGGAACGTGAGAGGGGCACAGAGGTCTTGACTGCTTATGTTGTTGATATTACAAATACTAAAACCATTTTTTTTTTTTCATCATAGCTCCAATTAGAGATTGAGTTGGGTTTAAATTTATTGTAATCAACACATAGAACTTTTAAACACAACTAGTTAAAACTTTAATAAAAGAACAGAACTATCAAGACAACGGAAAGTATAAAACCTCAACCATTTGGTAATCTTCTTACCTGGCCAACGCAAGTCACAAACTCTGACGCAAATAGCTCTTCATCATGAACCACCGGTCCAATATGATTATCTCCAGGCACATCTTTGGCTAAAAATATGCCCGCAAACCCAGGTGAGGACTTGGCTTTTGAATCATCTATTGAGAGGATTCGGGCGTGAGGTTTTCTGCTCAAGACTAATGCAGCATGCAAACCATTGGAGGGCATTGGTATGTCATCAACGTACTCCGCCTCCCCTGTAACCTAGAGAAAGTTACAAATGAAGATCATGAAGACACAAGTCCCCTGAAAAAGATATCTACCAAAATGCATTGGATATGACAAATACAAAGTCATTCAACATTTGGAAGTGTTGATTGTGCAGTTATGCAAAAGCCTCATGACAGGAAAAGCAATAAGTGTCCAAAAAAGAAACTCAAATTTGTCAGCTGCACTAAGAACCAGCCCAAAAACTTTCCACACAGTTCAAATATTGAATTGAGCTTATTTGTGCATGCATGCACCATGTCCAATGTAAAATCATGCATCCTTCTGATTTTTCACATACCTGAAGTCTAGATGACATATGAACCTCTGGCAAGCCCACAGATGTACCATGTTTCTTAATTTCATAGTCCTGGCTTCCCATAACTGATGGCCGTTTGAATGGTTGAACAGCTGATAAATGAGATGCTGGTATACTTTCCGTAACGGATTTCTTCCCTTCCATCTGTTGAATAACAAAAAGGAAAAATTTGAAGAAGAAACTAAGAGTCAGAGATTTCCTAAACTCCACCATCCCGCCAGGAGCATCTTCGTTGAGCAAAATATCCGTTTGCAATACTTTTAAAGCATCTTGAAAAAGTTCCTGATTCCAATTCTTTCCAACGAGAAACTCCTTTGTTTTAATAGCACGCAAAGACACAGGGGCAACCCCACCATAAATAATCGATGCATCAGATACTATCCACTCTTCACGTTTTTCCTCAAAAGATACGCGCATTCCAGCATTTACAATTGCAATATCATCATCCCTCCTGTGAGCCTGCTTAAATTCTTTCACAAATTCGAAAGGCCTATTCCATGGTAAGAATACTGATAGCAAAATTTCACCACTAGCAAGATCCACCTTTCGATAACCCAGAAAGAAATTCTCAGCCAACGTCGTTCTAATGTTTCCTTTTGTATCAATGATTCTAAACTGCGCTCTAGCAGCCATCCATAAAGGGTTCAAGTCTGATATGGGACTGGCCGTGCATATATTCCCTCCGACAGATGCCACATTTCTTATTTGCATCCCAGCAAACCACTTTAATTGTTCAATGAAAGCCTTGCATGATGATGTTTCATGAGCATCACGCTCATTGACCACTTTCCTAAATGTTTGCAGGAGTTCAGTCAATTTGATTGCAGCCCCTATATCTAGGCCATCATCTTTAACACTCAAGGCATTGAGTTCAGGTACATGTGCAACAGAGATCAATACATCATACTGTATTCTCTTCAACCTCATCTCTATCCCTACTTCAGAGTTGCCAACCAATAACTTTGCATTTGGATATTTTGCTTTCAATGCCAACAAATGTTGAAGTCTCAAGGGTCTGTACCACTTAAGCCCACCAAATCCACTCAAGTTCAAAGGACTTGGATTCCTCAGTGACAGCTCAGGAGGAAAAATAAGCTCTTTGTCTGTATATCTGCTACCATCAACCTCACTGTAAGAGACAGGTTTATACTTATTGGAACAAGCCAAATTTTGCTCATACTTATGTGTGCTATTTACAGTTTCTGATTTGCATGAACAAGGTTTACCAGTTGATGGGCAGAGAAACTCGCTGGAGGTATGGGTATACAACGCATCATCTGTTTTAGCAAAAACTCTAAATGCATCAACAATTGGTCTGTAGCCAGTACATCGGCACAAATTTCCAGCAAGGCATTCCTCAATTTGCTCCTCAGTAGGTGGGTTTGGGTTTGATCTCAATAGTGCGTATATTGACATGATAAATCCAGGAGTACAAAATCCACATTGGGAGCCATGGGAGCGAGCCAAGGTTTCCTGCAGGATGTAGTGCAGAAGCAGAGACTTGTAAGACCTCATTCAGGTATCCCAAAAGATTTTTTTAATAAATATTTCTTTTACTGTAAATGGTTTGACATGAAGAAACAGTAAGTTTAAATGTTAAAGATACAAAACTTATAGAATGAACAAGGCAGTCTATTATCCTCAATTAAGTGCCCGCACAACTAGGACAAACTATCTGTATAATCCCAGGGAAAAAAATGGAGTGACCGATAGGTAAAGATTCATCTCTCACATTATGCCTCATGGATACTGGTACAATAGTCAACTCCCACACTATGATACTAACAATGTACTAGCAGATTTCATAGTCCAACCCACAAAAGGTATGCAAAAGTTAGCGAACAATAAGTATTAAGTTAATACATTTTAGACAGGGTCCTTAGGAATTATTCAAAAGAACGGCTAACAGTGAGCACTGTGCACAAAAACAGAGAAAATATAGTTACAACAATGTTTCTACCTGAATTGGGTGCAAACCACTTTTGTGATTGCCAACTCCTTCAACTGTAATAACGTGCATCCCTTCAACAGAATACAAAGGAGCCAAGCATGCATTAACCGAATAATGCCTGAAAAGAATGTTCCCAGGGTAAAGTTCCAATTGATCCTTAGAAATAATAGAATACATCACAAATTGAGTGAAATCTCAAAGGAAGAAGAAAAGAAACAGAATAAGAAACTCACACACATTTCCTCAATGTTTTGTTATAGTGAGAGACCATAACAGTGCAGGCACCGCAACCACCTTCCCCACAGCCTAGCTTAGTGCCAGTCAGACCTATGTCTTCATTACGTCAAAACAGAAGAGAAATTCAGAAAGAGAAGAGAGATAGAGAGGGAAACTAGAATAAGGTCAGCATTCAAATACATCATCATCTATATCCCAAAATTTTCCAAGTGCCACTCCTTCCTGCTCAGTTGCACTAAAAGAGTTCGGCAAAGACTGACAACATAGAAATTAAGCCAATTCTACTAATACGGCAGTTAGTTACTATGATTAAGTTTCTAGTAAATCAAAAAAAAAATTCACAAAATTCAGCTAATAATAGGAGTATTAAGGAGTAGCTGATTAAACTTAAACACTAAATTTACGCAGCTCAGTGAGCCAATGTGTGCAAGACTTTCTGCTCCCTTTAGTATTTTACCCTCCATTTTCGTACCCCCAAAAAAGCAACTTGCCAAATTGAGAACACAAAAAACAGGAGGGAGGAAACACCCATCAAATTGTTGCATCAAGCTCTTTACTTGATAGAAGTCCAAAACACAAGAACACAGTACAAGCAAGCTATTGGATTCAAAAGTGGAATTCTTGGGCGCCCATCATCCATTAGTTACCTCTAAGATACTCGAGAAGGGTGAGGTGAGCCAAACCATCAGGCAACACTCTGCGAACTCCATTCACGTAGAGGATGGCCTCGCCGGACGACGAGGCATCATCTCCAGTCTGTTCCATGTCCGCCTCGTTCTTCAGTGAACCCATATATAGGGGTGTGGATTCGTCTGTAAAGACTCCAATCCAACTTACTATTATAAGATATCCTCCACGACCACGTGCATATATCAGTATCACAGAAGGCAAAAGTAAAGACAGATACGATGTTGCTGTTATACAGGCTTATCCGGGAAGAAGAGCCGTCTAAGCAAACGCAGTTGATGAAAAGTCGGATGATAACGACGTATACTTTGGTCTGATTCCTTGGGTGAACTGTAAACTGTGAATCTTTTTAAAGGAAAAAAGTTGAAAATGATTAGCGGCAGGATCCAGGGGCAGTGAGGTGCTGGCTTTTGTTGTGCTTGTACTTTGTTGTAGATTTGAAAAAAAATGCTGTGGTGGTGGGGTGGGGGTGGGTGTTTGGTGCTTTAGTGCTTTGTTGTGGAAACTGTGGAAAGGACAGGTAGTACGTGCGGTGCGGTAACTAAAGATGGAAGTAGCGCCACCATAACTGGAAAGGTTGTGTCGCAGGTGGTAAGGTAATATGCCGCCCCTTATGATTCTTCTTGATTCAGTTAAAAAATAAATCAACAAAAAAAAAAAAAAAACAAGACCCCAACCCAAGCAGTTTTAACAGTTATTTTAACCGGAGGATGGGAAATATGGGAATTTTTCCACAGAGTAAAACAGAAAAAACAAAACATTGCTAGTGGAGGATGGAGATTTCTTTGAAAGAAAAAAAAAAAAAAGAAAGTTCCTATTCTGGTGGAAACTAGCAAAAAGCCCTCAACTTGTTTCGGACATTCCAGACTGTAGCTAATTTTTTTACACAATTACAGCAAGTATTGTTTGGGTTAACTAATAGGTATAGTTTTCAATTGAAGTTCAATATATATCATTATCTACTAATGTTTAGCAATCCAATATATCTCTTGATTCTTCTTTTATTTTTATTTTCTAATAAAAAATATTTATTTGATTTATTTAAGATTTATTTCATAAGGAAACAAAATCAATGTTGATTAAGAGATCTATTTATCTCTTGAAAAATATTATGTTTGTTTTTCCCTAAAATTATTTTAAAAATTTCAAAATCATAGAGTGCGTGATTAACAAAAATGGCACTCACATACCCTCATATTAACAAAACCCGAACCTAAAAATTCTTCTCGGTTTTAGAGAAAACTTCAGTATCAAGAAAAAACTCATGATTCGGTGCCAGCGTTAGGTTTTTATGTTAGGAACTCATGATTCGGTTCCTGCAGCGATGGGTGAGAAAACGAGTCAGGAACAGGATTTGATTCAACATAGTAACAAGAAGATTAAACACACTGATGATGTGGAGGGTACTGATTAAGATCCTTCTGCTGTGATTGTAGATAATTTGCAAGAAGAATTGATGTGTCGATTTTGATTCTGCAAGCATACAGATCGCAGTAGCACACAAGATGTTATCCACAGGGACTAGGCAAAAAATAACCAACTAATAGACTCAATCTGTTAGGCCAAAAATAGTAAAATAAAATATCAATTGGGAGTATGTAGTTAAAGATTGTAATGGACGGTAAAATAAATAGCAAATAACTGTAAATAAACGAGGATTCATATTATAAAGGATCTAGACCAATTGGGGTTCACTACTCAATTTTGTTATACTTTAATTTACCAAATCAGACCTGCGACAAAGTGGCCCTGTTAGCAGAATTTGCAGAACTCAAACTCAATTTCTCGACGGGTAAATAACCTGTAATGGAATTACTAGCTTTTGGCATTCTAAATCCGTCTCAGAGAATTAATATAACTACTTTTGCAGCCTAGATTCTTTCTAAGAGTAATAAGCTTCCTTATTTTTATTATGCTAAAATAAGCTTCATTGTTATTACTTGTTAGGTTGTTCCTCAATAACATAATTTCCTTTAAGCAAATTAGATAAGGTTGATTGTTATTGTTCCAACAAGATTCTCCTATCAGTGCTTCTCCTATTATCTAAGAATTCTTCAAAAGGGATCCCCTAATTAATTCTTCATAAATTTTTGTAAGAATGCCAGTGAAAAGACAAAAAAAAATCTTCTAACAAAATATCCATTTCAAACTAATGATCCAATCATCCAAATGAGAACAAACAAGTACTTAAAATGTTAAGACCAATCCCAAAATAAATCTATACATGAACAACAGAAAGTTTGAAATTGTTGGGCATAAGACATAAATACCACAAAATCAAAAACAATTTCAGAAATAAATCATAAGTAAAGATAAGATCAATCTAGACATTGAAGATCTAGCTCTAGCTCTACAACATTGCACCAAACTCATCTTCACTGTCGTCATCATAATCACCTCGAAATCCACCAAATTCTCCAAATGTATTACTTGAACTTCCAGCAAAAGAATTCAAGTTTAGTATGGCAGAATAGAATAGAATACTGCAGATATATATTCATCAACTGCATCTAAAATAAAATAAAATGAAACGAACGTTAATAAAGCCAGTCTTATCAATGCACTCATAATCTATGAGATCAAACTCTCTCCTTTTGTAATACAACCTTAAAAAATTATAAAGACAAACATTATATCAATAATAAGCCAACAATATGAAAAAAATAAAATATTAAAAAGCAACAATGCATTATCTATCTTTTAATATTCATTAAGCTGTTGATGTTCCTATTTTTTCCTTTTCTTCATATAAATTCGCTCAAACAGACTCTAGTTTCGCTCACAACCAGAAGAAGAAGTTTGGCTTAAAATTCGGATAGCCATCTTTTGCAAATGTGGGGCACTATCTCCAAATAATTTCCACTGTTCATCTGCATATGAAAATTAAAAAAAGATGAAGAGTATATACTGTAAAAAAAATTACAAAAGATTACAAAAAAAAATTCTCACTGTGTGGTGGTACTAGAAGTCAAAGCTAAGTCTCTAATAAAGCTTTCTTGTCATTTTCTATAAATTTTGATCTCATCCAATGCTTGTTTAGGATCATTGCACAAGCTAGGAATCTGAAGGATATTAAGAAGGCCTTGTGTAGCCTCAATAGTAGAAAAAACTTTATACTCATCTTTATATGCAAAAGCCGGATTAAGCATATATGCAGCGGCATGAAGCTTGCCACACAAATATTTATCCCATCTTTGATTGATGATTTTTGTATAAGCCTTCTAGTGCATCTCCTTGTTCTTGAACAACTTTTTAATAGTCGATATAGTCCTAGCCATGCCTTCATAAACATACCCCAGTGAAAATTTTTCATTGGCATCCACTATATGCAACAATGGAATTAATAGAGCTCAATTTGCATAGCTATTGCATAATCATTCCAAATTTTTTTGTCCAAAATGGTAGAAGAAATAAGAATCCTATTAACATTTTATGGGAGCTTATGACTTGTGAAAAATGGACTTGTCACCAAAGCCTACAAGTCATGTTTATGATCTACCATACTTTTCAATGTGATAAAAGTGGTAGCAAAGCAAGTGGCTCTTCAACGCTCAATTTCCTTCTAATTTTCTCTTTTCCTCAACCAAGCCAACATAGCATTATGGTTATACATAAATATTGTCACTTTAGATGCATGTGATGCAAGTGATTCTATATGTGGCAAGCTAGCAATATCTTTCAAAATTAAATTAACACAATATGCAACATATAGTGACCAAAAAAAATATTCTCATACCTCTCTTTGAGTAACCTTTCAGCAGCAACATAATTGGCTACATTATTTGTAACAATGTGTACCACATTTTTCGGTCTAATCCACTCTACTTTGGAAAATAAAACAAAGAAAATTGTTGCATCCTTAACAATGTCTGAAGTATCCACAGATTTGATAAACGGAAGACCCGCAAGACAATAAATCAAGAAGTTAATCAATGTTCTTTCTTTTTGCTCAGTCCATCCATCTGTCATAAGTGTGCACCCATTAGTAGACCAACTGCGTCGATATGCATCAATAAACAAATTACTTTTTGCAGTCCTTCAAAAGATTCACCCGTATGTCATTGTAAGAAGGTCCTTTAAATCCCAGTCCAATATTAGTAAGAGCATCTACCATAGGCTGAAAGTAGATTGAACGAACTGCATTGAATGCAGAAATCATAAAACCACCTTACAAATGTCATATTAACTTTATGCTTAGTATCTTTGCGTTGCAAACAACTCCTGAGAGATGTTTGAAAATCAAGAGTTGCACTAAGTGAAAAATGTTTAGATGCAACACTTGTTTTGTTAATCTTCCTTTTTCCTTTACCTTTTGCTTTCTGGACTGCTCTTGTTGCTTTTGTTTAGCTTTGTGTCTTTGATCTTGCTTGATTATTTGTACCAACCTCTTCCATTCTATCATTCTCTTCAACATAGTTTTCTGTAAACATTTGATACCTTTTTTTTTCTGCTTCTACTTCCTTCAAATATTCTTTAAACTAAAAACGAACTTCTTTTTTTTTGGTTTCCCAATCGGTATCCGAAGCTTTGCCCCGACTAATCCAGTTCGACCCGTGTCGCGCACCTGGGTATGGTGGGTGAGTGTCCCAATGGAAATTTTCTGCGTATACGAGGACTCGAACCCGATATTTGGATATGCACTGATATTTCCAGGAATTCCAGCTAGATGATATTTCATCATGTAATGCCACCACCATTGTAACGTTTCCCACAAGCGAGACAAGTAAAACTTTTCTTCACAATAGTGCCGCAAACAAAAACTAAAATGCTCCTAAGCAGGATCAACCTTTCCACGACCACTAGAAGTAGAAATGGAATTGTCAGGTTTTTGTAGATGTAACCATGATCTTATAAAAGAATCCAGACAATTAATGTCAATTTAGCCACGATGGAACAAAACTTCTACATACGAATAAGAAGAATGATATTTTGCAAGCAATCGGTTGCCTACAAAATTAAAATCATAGAAGTTCATTGAGAACACAAAAATGAGTAGCTTAACAAGCTACAAAGTAATTTACATGGGGTTTTATATGATATATGATGTATGGCACACTTGACTATTTTATTAGTTTAGTCAGCATGTCATTACTTCAGGAAATAAGATGAAAATCATAGGATATATAACAAATATCTTCAAATATAAAGGCAAGAGCGACAACGTGAGTGTAACGTCCCGGCTTGACAACTGTCACTACGAACCAACACGGGACCTTGGAAAACTTCCCAAGAGGTCACCCATCCCAGATTTGCTCCAAGTCAAGCACGTTTAACTTCAGAGTTTTTATGGAATGAGCACCGAGAAGGTAGGTGCACCTTCCTGATTCTGAAAGAGTAATTGTCGTTAATATGAAGCAATTCAGAGGCCAATCCCAAAAGCATGCAATAGCAACACTCTATTTGGCTTGAATCTCCTCTTTAGTATACATAATCAAATGTGAACTATAGTTTTGTTCTTTAGACCAAAACTAACACAATAGAAACACCCCAACTCACTAGATCCACTACCTCTGTTACCCCCACACTCACTTCACCTATTTCTACTCCAGATAATGCTAGATCCTCCATCACAAATAAAATAGATCACCTAGTAGAAATTACTCACATCCCTGAAGAAGCCAGGGTTGAAGACTCTCTTTTACCTCTAGTAAACCCTTACACTTTTAAAAAAGGATCCATCTCTCGCTCTATTAGAACCATAATTTCTAATAGACGACCTGCAGTAAAGGAATATGTCCAGTCATCCAAACTGTCTCAGTGCACGTTGAGTTCTTTAACTGCTGAACAGTATGTCACCTTGGAGATTCCCCAGGAATTTATCATTCAATGGAAAAAGCAGCACTTTTCTCACCTCCATCTTGGAGCCATTCGGCTTGTCCTCTCATATCATGGGAGGAAAGGGCTATTAGTAACAGCGAGGCCATCATTACTAGATACAAGATATCTACGTTATGAAGACGCTGTGATTGGTACGGTCTTGACCACTCTGAATGCTGGGAGCATAGTTCTTACTTTCTTCCCAAATTTCAACATGTCCTTGAATGACCCTCATTTGAGCCAAGCACTAAAGATACAAGTCCAGATCATCGGAGCTGAACAAGTAGCAAATGCAATTACAGCTACTTTAGACCATCAGTTGGTCTATCGTCTCCAAGATCATGCAGTCAACCTTCCCACTCAAGGGATTTCAACAGATCCCTTATTCATTTATGCTGATACGGATTCGACACCAACAATTATCCAAGCTCCAAGACAACTTCCAAAGGAACAGCTTTCTAGTCTCATTCCTTTAGAATGGGTCACAAATTATGAGAACCTTCATCAACAAACCCATCCTGTCCAGACAACTGAATCCACCTTTCATTGATAGAATCGCCCTATGGTGTGGGCTTGAGAAAGGTCTCGCCTTGCGTGTTTGCCTTTTAATTATGGAAGGCTCCCGATGACCTGTGGTAGTGGAGCCATACTGGCTTACATGGGGAGAGTACCCATAAAGAAGCTTAGCAGAGTTAATGAGGGAGACTGAGTAAAGAAGATAGCCCAGGACCCTCCTCCACTCAAGATTCCATCCAATGGAACCAGAATTCACCAGACAGAAGCAAGTGATGAGTACTAGGGAGCAGTACTCCTAGAAGAGATTGATGGGAAAAGACACTACTGCGGCCATGCAAGTAACAACTTTTCCAACGCAGAACTCCATTACCATTCTACCCACAAGGAACTCCTTGCAGTCAAATATGGAATCAAGAAGTTTGAATTTTATCTGGAAAATTTTCACTTTATTATGGAAATGGACAACTCATCTTTCCCAAAGATTCTTGATTTCAAAAACAAGAGAGTACCAGACAAACAACTCCTCAGATGGAAATAGTGTTTTGACAAATATGACTTCTCAGTGAAGCATATAAAAGGAGACCACAACCTCATACCGGATATGCTCTCACGGCCAACACAAAAATCATCCATTCATTTGGTTTCCCCTGTCAAGATCATCCCACTGGTCTTAATGGCTTCCTCCTCTCCCAATTTCTATTGGAAAACACCGGAAAACCAAGCCTCCTGGTCAGACATGGCTATAAATCCAGAAACAATGCCCCCTGTCCTGGCTCAAAAGAAGAAACTTGATGTTTTCATCATCCGACAATATGCTAGAAATGTCATGTTCTATTTTCTGACTAATTTCCTGGTGTACCAAGGAGCAGACTTCTCCAAACCTTTTCATCCCAGTTCTTTCCAGATCATCTGTTCAGACGAGTCAGCATTGTCCACATCAATAGCTTTTTAGATGATGAGCTTTGGTACAACTGGTGTTTGTTCACCACAAATTATGGCATCCTGCATCTCAAAGCTTTGGACGTGTTTGAACACTTAATGGATTTAGATGAACAAGGTTCAAATCAGTGGACACTCTTGCAGTGGTTTGCTCCACTTCATCAGTGGAGAACCTGGCTCAAATCAGCTTTGGATGAAACAGAGGACCACCTTTGTCCACGACTGTGTATTCTGTTCACAGCATTCAGACCCTACCAGAGTTATCCTCCAACTCCCCATCCAGTTGTCACTCCATGGAAAAGGTATACCACAGTGGAACCACCTCCATATCTGTTAAAAGAAGCATGGTAATACCTCTGTGTCATTAATGGTTACAATCCAGATTGGGACAAAGGGTCCAACACCATAGCTATGGTTCCCTTGTCACTGATTCCTCCGGATCCAGCCAGATTTCAAGACTCACAAAATCCATACTCCCAGATCTGTTGTGCATATGACAATGTTTTCCAGAACATTCAAGAAGGGGACAACCAACTTCGCATTGAGAATGAAGAATTCGATGCACTAAATAATGCACGTGATTTGAATGATGACAGTTGTCTTGATCTAGATGATGTCATACATGACGACTGGCCAGGCAGTCCCTATGACCTAGATAAGGATTGTAATCTCAGCCCCAACCATGAACCAATCAACAAATAAGCTTTTCAAAAGCTTATCAGGAATCTTATCAAGTTTAAAGTATTTTAACGTGTTGTAATAATGGTGTCAGAAACACCACGTGAATGTTGAGTCATTGTCTGTCTAGTCCTTTGTTTAAAGTCAGTGTCATTGGGACCCTGTATTCCCACTAGTTGTGTAGCTGGTAGAGACCCTCAGCCTCTATAAAAGGGTTCTCAAGATGTAAGAAGGGACATCTCGGATTTTCCAAGTTTCCCTGACTTGTGAAATAAACTATGAGTTTTTAAAATCCTCTCTCTGTTCTTGAAAGTTCTCTATTATTAGCTATGTTAAGTTTCTTCCTTGTTATCCTAGTTACGGTCCTTCCATGATTATCCAGGCAAGGGCACTAGAGAGGCTTGAGACAGAATCGCCCTATGGTGTGGGCTTGAGAAAGGTCTTGCCTTGCGTGTTTGCCTTTTAATTATGGGAGGCTCCCGATGACCTGTGGTAGCGGAGCCATACTGGCTTACATGGGGAGAGTACCCATGAAGAAGCTTAATAGAGTTAATAAGGGAGGATGAGTAAAGAAGATAGCCCAGGACCCTCCTCCACTCAAGATTCCATCCAATGGCACCAGAATTCTCCAGACAAATACAAGTGATGAGTACTGGGGAGCAGTTGTGGAAGCCCGTACCCCAATTAAATAAAAATAAAATAATTAAATGAAAAAGAGTTACCAAAATACTCTTGAAACCCGGGGTACAAAAACCGATGCTTCGACATACAAACATTTTCCATGAAAATGTATTAACAACGAGATGTCATAAAAGTAAATGAGATCAACCGGCTTAACAAGTAGTAAGCCATCACGGCATCACGCCGACATAATATCACAAAATCAACTCCGGCTAACTGCCGATATAGAGATAAAATATTTATGACATCTCGAGTTATTTCACATGCAGCGGAAGATGAAAATAATAATAATACTCAAGATAGAAAATATCATGCATATGGCCCTATGGATCCCACCGAGAGATAAAGCACAACTACCTGCTGAGGTGACTGCGTCTGATCTCCGAGACGAAGGTATAAGTGAGTCTGCACGCTAACTAAGGTCTGAAAAACAACGGTGGCGATTATGTGAGTCGCCTACTCAGTGAACATTAAAAGTCTAAGTATACATGAAAGTGAAGTCATGCTCGTAGGGTGAGTAGTTCATGAGCACAAGTACAGCATACAAGCAAATCAGAATCACACACCAACACATAACATCTTATTGTTTTATTGTTCTCAGTATTTAGATTTGATGCGATATTTTAATTATTATAATTATTATTTTTATCATTATGGGCCCTCTACTGTGAGTCAAGTCTCGGTAGTGCATCTGATCAGATCAGGGTGTGAAACCCAAATGTCGAACCTCAGAAGGGGTAGATTCTAAGGCCAAAACCACTGAAAACTCTCGAGTGGCCGCTAGCTACCTGAGGGTGCACTCAGACACACCTAACCGGTGCAAGTCTTCCAGGGGTGCACCTACATCCCCTGGGCATGCTAAACAGCATAATGTGACCCGAGGGTACCCAACCCTCCCTCGGGGCTACCAACCGATACACAGTAGAATTTAGTATTTTATTCTTAATTACGTTTTTTTTTTACATTTCCGTTGAGATACATTATGTCTTTCAGGGAAGTGTGAATTGTATGTGTCGCTGTTTCATCCGGGCCTGTGGCCCATAACCATGCATTATCACCAAAGTAGTTTTTCATAACAGTTTTTCATATAGAAATTAGGCATGTGAGAACAAGCAGGTATACAATTCCAACCATCGCATGTAGCAAACAAGGCAAGTAAACAAACAAACCACACCAACATGCATTCACAAAACATATATAAAAA
Organism: Turnera subulata; assembly: GCA_028386065.3. Lineage (NCBI taxonomy): Eukaryota > Viridiplantae > Streptophyta > Magnoliopsida > Malpighiales > Passifloraceae > Turnera > Turnera subulata. The sequence continues at coordinate 147,558 of JAKUCV010002075.1, read as the reverse complement.
GACTTGTAATGTCACCTCAAAAATGCAGCTATGACTTCTTCCCGATCCGAGTCTACAGCTCCCGAGGTATCTCCCGTGCCTGAATACCGACACATAATATAATCACTAAACCAATTTTAGGAATAAAACGTGTATGTATGCTAATGGTATTCTCTAATCGAGTATCTCTCGACCCTAACTATCCAATTTATAAGACTTCCGGGTCTAAGTCCAAAAGGATATTTTCTCTTCCATAACTCCCACGATTAGGGATCCAAGATTCATCGGTTTAAGTCAATTAACAAATTCTCGGGGCCTAAGGCCCACTAAATCCTTATTCACAAATTCTGGGCCGTGGGCCCACTTTCTTAAGTCCATATTTACCGATTATGAAATTTGGGCTTCGAACCCGTTCTTAATGTCCGTGAATTTAATTACCCGTGATTAGGTCCTAAGTCCATAACTTTAAGTCCTTTTAAAACATTCTAAGCTTCGAATTGAGATTATTGGGCCTGGGCTCGGTTTTTCCTAAAATCGTCCTAATGCCATCCCGAGCCCAAGGTTAATCGGCCTAAGGTTCTATCCGTGTCGGTAATTTCCCCCGGCCACACACTCTAACTCTCCACTCTCGGTTAACCCCAATTCACATTATATACACGTTCATATAAATATGTATTTCTATCAATAATTCAAAATTCATATACAAGACAAAACCGAGACAAACAAAAGTAATTACCGTCAAACAGTCGTAGAACGAGACATATATTCCGCTAGACAGAACCCGAGCCTTCGTCGGAAATTCCCGAGCCCTCGCCGGAACAGTGCGCGCTCGCCGGATTTTGGTCACCTCGCCGGAATTCCACTCAGCCCAAAACAACCCCACACAGCTGCCATCGTCCAAAACAACAACAACCAACAGGATATACAGCTCAAATCCAACATATACAGGCATAAAACGAAATTAAGCGAACTATGGCAACAATTCCTTACCCGGAAAACACTGCCAACTTGCCGGGAAAAACTTCTACAGCGTCACCGGAAGCAACCATCACGCACTGCCACCATCCATTCAATCACTCGATTCAAACCAAAACCAACTCCAACAACAACACGTATTAAGAAATTGGTATAGGGTCCTTACCAGAATGGAACAAATTAGTCGTCACTGCCCATCGTCCACCGCTCCAGGACGAACCCAGACGTCGTGACGAACCGCGCGTCTGCAAGCTCTGCCACCGGAAGACAGAACCATCAGCAGCAGACCGTCATCATCATCAATCTGTCTCCGCCAAAACGAAAAGGAGAAGAGGAAGAGGAAGGACAACGGAGGCACTTACCGAGCGACGGCGGCACAGGTTCGGTTCGTTCCCAGCCTCACCTTCAATCCTAACACGCCCAGTGAGGACGCAAATCGCCTCGAGCTCGTGGCGGTAGCGACTGGCGAAGACGACTGGGGCGGCGGAAAGCACGAGGAAGAAGGACAAAGGTGATGTTGTTGGTGGTGGAAGAGGAATGTGGAGGAATTGGAGGTTTCCGGTACCTCGGGTCAGGAGCGAAGACAAGGAGAGATAAGGAGGAAAAGAGAGGGTGAGGGTGTGGGGGTTAAAGACTGATGAGGGCGCGGTTGATGGTGGTAGTGGAAGACAAAGCCGTTGAGGGTGGCGGCGGCTGGGTGGAGGAGCAACGGGCAGAAGAAAAGAAAAGTGGAGGAGAAAAGAAAAAGAAAAAAAAGAAGAAGAGAATGAGGGGCGCGCGCCTGTGCTGGGCTTGACCTAGCCAGCCAGACGACGTGTCGTCTGGTTTGGCTGGGTCAACCCGCCAGGTTGACTTTTTTTTTTAACCCCAAAACGACGTAGTTTAAACCGAAACTACGTTAAACGCCGCGTTTCATCCCGAAACTCGTTTTACGTCCGACAAAGCTCAAAAACGACATATTACTGCTTAAAATTAATAAATCCGAAGGGGAAATAAGTTAATTTTATTTCCATTACCGAAATTCGGAATTTTCTTTATAAATCCAAAAACGGAAAACCGGGGCGTTACAGTTCTACCCACCTTAAAAAGAATTTCATCCTCGAAATTCAATCATCAAGTCCGTAGGTCCTACCACGATAAGTTTCTGGTATTCTCCACCAGGTGTCCGAACTCACTGCGAGATGTCGCTTATACCCTTAAGCGGTGTTTCTTCCGCTTATATAAACCGAACCTAATAATTGAGAACTCACACACAACTATGGACTCACCACTAAGATCCCGTACTACCTCTGACTCAGAGGATAACAGTTACATCGGTGGTAGAGCTTTCCCGACAAGCTCCGATGAGGAACCCCCGAAGAAGCGGTTCAAGACCAACATCATCGGCCTAAAGGAGCATATGGTGATTCCCCCAAGACGGCGAAAGAAGCGTGTAAGCAATGAAGGACCTTCTGGTAACAAGGATGCAAAAGATAGGAAAGGCAAGGCAGCAGATAAGTCTAGCACACCACTGCAGATAATGAAGCAACTGGACACTTCACTGAAGAAGGTCCACACTGCAGTGATGCAAATTGAACTGGCCTGTATGGGACTTTCTTCTCAGGTCGCGAATATACAAAAACTTGTAACCGATCTGAAACATCATGTAACTCCGTAGAGTGCTTTTCCTTTTGTTGTAAAAGTTTCGAAATCAATAAAATAAGCTTTCTTCGTAAATCCAAACTCTTATGTTACGATATTTCATTTTAAACAGATTAAAACCAGCAATAAAGATATGAAATCAAACATAAAGGAATTATAAATGAGGCAAAACCCGTTTAATAAAGTCAAAACATTAAGAGGTTACAATAACACATGTTTCCATGTTCGGCGCCCTAGATCGATCGTGAACATCCTCGATCCCGAGAAACGTAACGCTCACAGCTAACGGTGACGTTGGTTTCCCTCGTGGAAAAAGACGTTCGTTAACTCGCAAGGCGATGATCACGGGAACATCCTGTTTCCTCGAAAGACACGTTACCCACTTGTCCACAATTGTCCGTATGGGCCAAAACGTCTGTCTCGTCTCGCACCTCTCCACGCTGTCCGAACAGCTGTAAGCTTGTCGCACACGCACTCTACTCGAGGTGTGGTCCACACGGTCTAGCCACAACGGTCACGAGTGCATGTGACAAAGATGTAGGAACAAGTCTTAAGGAGACCAAGTTGAAGTAGCCCGGGAAATTGAAAATTGTAAGGTAGAGAAGGACTGATAACCTCTGGCATTTATTGCTCGAACAACAAACACATAGCGTGTCGAGGCAATAAATGAGGCAACGGTAAAATTTCAAAACGCAGACACTTAAAATTCGAACGTAATAAACACGCTCCTCCTAGGGTTATAAAAGACGGTAGGATGAGGGGTAAGTCATCAAAAATCGTTTTTAAAGCAGCCACACGCCCAAACAAAGAATCCTCAAAACTCAAGAAAAACCAAACACCCACATATCCAGAACACCATGCCTGCCCCATCATCAGTTTTCTTTGTCGAAGGTGCCAACCTTGGCAGAAGGAACCGACTGGCCTACAGCATGGTCAATGAACGTGCCGAAGAACTACCGAACGAGCTCGGCAGGATGCCCCGACTGGTCTTCGTCGGCGAGCTCTACTCATCGCGGTTCTTTGTCACACCAATAGAAGAGGTGTTCTTCCTGGAGGATCGTGGCACTCTGAGGACATCCTACTACGGATCGGCAAACTCCGTGATGTTCTTCATCTCCGACAGGCTTTAGGAGTTCAACCTGGAGTCCACTTGCCAGACGGTGGAGCAAGGCGCCTACTACCAGCTCTCGATGACGGCTCAGAGCATACCCAGAATGACGTGCTTACCTCCAACTTGGCCAAAGGTACGGCTGCTGGTATGGAACTGCAGGGGAGTTGCAAGGCGCGCTCAAGAGTTCTCACGTACGCTGAGGGACTTGAAGAACCAGTACAAACCGAATATGGTTCTTCTGACGGAGACGCAGTGGCAACCTCGGGACGATCACGGTCTCATCCCTCTCCGATTCCCTCAAGCTAACCGGTTCGAGATTCCTGGCCAGCGCGACAGAGGCGGCATGTGGCTCTCGTGGAGCGACAGAGTCACGGTCAACATCAACAGCGATCCCAACAGCTTCCGTGTCAACGTCGTTCCGAACCGTTAGATGTATTTTCCATTTTAATAAAATATCAAAATCGTTGTAATATTTCCCTTTTTATAAAATATAAAATATCAAGATCAATGTAATGTTTCCCCTTTGTAATATTATTGTTAGTTTTAATAATATTTATATTTCTGCTTAATTATGGTATAAATTTCCACTTATGTGAATGTTCCAAAACAAGCATTGACAACATTTCATTCTTATTAATAATTCGTCCTCGAAGTCTTACATAATAACGATAATAATAGAAGAAAATCAACACAACAAAGTAAAGTGAATCCACTCGAGACATCTCATTCTTTTGGAGCGTCAGCCGCTTCCTCTCGAGTGATAGAGTACACCCTGGGAGTCGCCACAGATCGATCAGCACCTCCACGACCCGGGGCTCCAGAACTCCCACGACTTCCTCCCTTGTGTCCAACACTCTTGTTTGGAGTAGAAGAACCTGTACCATTAGCCACGGAGTTCTGTACGGTATACTGGGACCCCCTACCTCCATTATCACGAATCCTCGTGTAACACTCTGACTGGTGGTGTCCCTGCTTCCCGTAATACCAACATATAATAGGAGGTCTAGTCCAAGGGCCCCGCCTCTGAGATCCAGACTGATAAGGCTTTCCTCCCGAAGACTTGCCCGGTCCACCCTGGTATTTCTGTCCTCGGGACTTCTTCGAACCTTGGTAGGAAGAACCCTGTCGACTCATGTAACTTGCATCACCCGAACCAAAATGTTGCTTCTTCTGTCCCGGCATTGTTGGCTGTCTCTCCCGCTCGGCTGGCCGGGCCTCCTGCCCGATCAACTGAATCCTCTCAGCATCAAAAGCGGCCTCACAAACAGCCTCCCAAGTCCGATGTCTCCCACCGGCCACTACCATCGCCAACTCGCGACGCAGAGCGTCAACAAATCGCCTACACTGTGTCACCTCATCAGGTACAAACTCCTTGGCGTAGGAGAGAAGAATACTGAATCGGATCCTGAATGCAGAAACTGACTCATCGGGTCCCTGTTTCACCTCCAAAAACTGCTTTTTCTGGTCCTCCAAGAATCCAACGGTAAGGAATTCCTTGTAGAATTTGTCCTTGAAGTCTGCCCATGGCATCACCACTGGTCTAGGTAGGTTCATAACAAGTCCTTGCCACCAGCTCAATGCGTAACCCGTGAACTTGTGTGCCGCAAATCGAGCCCAGTGCTCTGGTGTATACATGAATTTCTCCAAGACGTTCTCCACCTAGCGGAACCAATCATCGGCCACCCTTGCTGTGATTCTCTCTCCTGAGAACATCTCAACTGCTGTCTTATCCATGTGCTTATAACCACTCTCCATATCGCCAACAACTGGTGCTACGGCAGGTGCGACCGGAACGGCTTGGGCGCCTTGTTGTTGTTGATGAAACTGTTGAAATTGCTGCCACTGCAGGAAAGCCTGAAACTGTTGTTGTAACGCCGCATCCATACCAGGAGGTACTAATGGCACTGCATTCTGTGCTCCAGTCGCACCAACATTTCCCTGACCATTAGGGACTGGCATTACCGACACAGAGTCGGAAACATGACTAGGAAGTTCATCCAGCCCATCAGCATTGTGCCAGTCTTGCGGTGGATCCATAGTGATGCCTATATGAATGCAAACAAGTCAAAACACTTTTAAATCTCAAAATAGGAAACCGGATTTAACACTAAAATCACTCGTAATTTAAGGTCACTTTTCTTTTAAAACCAAGGATCTGAAGCCCGCTCCGCTACCAACTGTGGAAGCCCGTACCCCAATTAAATAAAAATAAAATAATTAAATGAAAAAGAGTTACCAAAATACTCTTGAAACCCGGGGTACAAAAACCGATGCTTCGGCATACAAACATTTTCCATGAAAATGTATTAACAACGAGATGTCACAAAAGTAAATGAGATCAACCGGCTTAACAAGTAGTAAGCCATCACGGCATCACGCCGACATAATATCACAAAATCAACTCCGGCTAACTGCCGATATAGAGATAAAATATTTATGACATCTCGAGTTATTTCACATGCAGCGGAAGATGAAAATAATAATAATACTCAAGATAGAAAATATCATGCATATGGCCCTATGGATCCCACCGAGAGATAAAGCACAACTACCTGCTGAGGTGACTGCGTCTGATCTCCGAGACAAAGGTATAAGTGAGTCTGCACGCTAACTAAGGTCTGAAAAACAACGGTGGCGATTATGTGAGTCGCCTACTCAGTGAACATTAAAAGTCTAAGTATACATGAAAGTGAAGTCATGCTCGTAGGGTGAGTAGTTCACGAGCACAAGTACAGCATACAAGCAAATCAGAATCACACACCAACACATAACATCTTATTGTTTTATTGTTCTTAGTATTTAGATTTGATGCGATATTTTAATTATTTAATTATTTTATTTTTATTTAATTGGGGTACGGGCTTCCACAGCAGTACTCCTAGAAGAGATTGATGGGAAAAGACACAAGCAAGACTAATAAGAATAAGTGAAGCAAACTGCTGACACAATTCATAAACGTTATGTGCAGTTCTTTCTCTTATTGTGTCCATGGTTCTTCAGATAGCATGTTTGATAAGTATTCATAATGAAGAACCCTATAAGAATCAGAACAGACAAGGTTGGACCCTCGAAATGTGGCAGCTTAGTGTTGTCGGTGCAATAAAGTTAGCTATACGGAGTTCATCAATGGTTGCTTGCTCCTCCAAATGATAATTTTGACTAGAATATTCTTTGAGGCTAATTGATTGTATTTAGAATAATTCATCCCGTGATCCTTTTTGTCAAACATGATCTCACCGCCAACAAACAAGGACAACATAAATCAGAGAATAATTTGCTAAAGTAGTGATGGGTGAGGCAGGGTTGTAATATCCACATTAATTGTTCATATTAGATAAGATATTGCTGATGTTTGGGAAATGGTAAAGGCAGAAATTCTGGTGAAGTGCATATGGATTGATCTTGGCTCTTTGTGGCACCCATTGCGGGGAGAAATCAATGGGTAATCTAATCATTGCAAAGTTTTGCCAAGAATAATTCATTGCGGCATTCATGGAAACTGGTTGTGTAACCATTAAAAGCCATTTACCACAGAAAGCAGGAGTGCAAAGGGATTGTCATAGGATTGCTCAAAAACCCTGTAAGCAATTTGCGACGGTCTTAATTGGGAGAGTTTGAGCAACCCCGCAACAGCAAATATTGGGGGTTAAAACCCCTGCAATATGTACTTTTTAAGCCCTGCAATTTGCTCGCTTTTTTTATGGTACTTGAACTTTTATTTTGTTCAATCATATATTCAAACTTTTAGATTATATTTGTTTGTGTACCTATTGACTTATCTGACTAGATGTAGGACTCATTGACATGTTTGGCCATATGGCAATCAAATGGAGTTGTCACGTAGCCAAAAAATATCAGTGGGCTCCATACGCGGTCAGTTGAGATACACGATTGAACATAATTTAGAAATTTAAGTATATGATTGAACAAAATTAAAGTACATAAATTAATGAAACTTAATGTACTAGTCAGAAATTCAAAAAAAAAAAAACCAAGTCATTAGTTGAAGAGAAATTTTTATTAGTTCAAACTAGGATTGGGCAAGGTACTGCTGCGAAAAATACGAGGTACTTTATTGTTTAGTCTGGCTTTTATGGAAAGTTAAACTTTGCTTTATTATTTTTTTGTCTTTTTATCATTTATTTTTATTATCTTATTAAATATTTGGTTCTCTTTTTTCCACTCGTTGGATCACCTCTCAATTTAGGTAAGATGTATACCTTATTTCACTAAAATTTACAATATCCACTTACATGTCCTTGTTATTGTTTTTATTTGATTATTGTTCTTTCGCTTTCTTCAGTTACTAAATGCTCATAGGTCGTATCGCTGTCTTAGGTTACCTCAATGCTCATTAAAAGCATTTAATCATGACTTGCATATTTTCCATCAGTACAGACTTTTTATTTTGTCGAAACATCAGTACAGATTTGCATATCTTAAAGTGTCCATGTATATATGTTCAATCTATATTAATTAATCTACGCGGAAGCACAAAAACCGCAAGTGTGGAAAACATATATAAAGTTATACTTACATTTAGCAACAAACAATGGAGCCACTAACTTGTATACAAGGTAAGGAGCAGCACAGTATGTTGGCTCATTTCTGAAGAAGCTGTTGCTTCATTTCATCTGATGGATGAACCCTTCTAGGCGGTGTAGAACGCTCCGATTCGGATGAATGAATGAGAATTTGCATGACAATGGTAACAAGAATCAATAAAGCCACCGAAAAGACAATGACTTCCCATGAGTACTCCGAGATTAACAACCACTTGAATAATCTGAAAATACCATAGACAAGAAGGCTTGACCAGCAAATAACCACCTGCCAATTTTAAAGAAAATATATTTATCGTGGTTAAGTGGAGTGAAAATGCAAATCTTGTATGGAATTATAATCCCTTTTTGTGTTGCGCTGTCTTACAATCAGAGATTTTTTAGGCCGACCAATCTCTTGATGTTTATGCTCACTGAATGTGCTTGTAGTAGCATATTTCTCCAGCAAAGCATCCTGGTATAGTGTAATCGAAAAGTTACTAAACAGTTTGCTGCATAATCTGAAAACATGGCAAATATATAGAATCCTGAAGCATTCTAAAAGTTTTTACAAACAATGAGCAGTTGATGTGATTCTTTTCGTGATTGATTATTGCGACAATAACCACTCATTCTTGCCTAATTATTTTGTACAAATGCTTCCGGTAGCAACAAAGACCGAGTGCACAAATATGAGTAGGTACAATAAGGAATCAGCAAGAACATCCATTTTATAATGCTTATGCTTCAACATCATGTTCTGCCGGTGATGGATCTAATTTACTAATGGTACTTACTTAATCCTCTGTTTCTTCCATTAGACTATTATTTACAAATCAGCAACAAACTCTGGATACTCCATATCAGACTGTTGGCTAATTCATTTAGTTAAGTGCAATCTGACAGTAGGGAATCACCATTGATCGCAGAAACATGAACGAATAAGAAATCCGATTAGCATGATGTATGATTTTTCCTTTTTCCTCATGCAGATGAAGTGATTAGGCATTTTAGGTGTTACAAGGAAAAAAAAAAAATTTGCTTTTGCCTGATGTAATATTTCACAAGTTTTACTTTTTAATGAAAATGAATGGTCCATGATATGTTACCTTCGTCACAAATACATCCTTGCACCACTGGGCGATCCCATCAGATGTTTCTGGTAGTTCCTTCGTTGAATGTCGCTTGATTTGCAAATTTATCTGTGGTAAACGCCATAAAATGTTAGACTTGAAAGACACTAAAGCTTACTCAGGGTTAAATTAGATGTTTCCAGATACGCTCACTGGCTAGGTAGTACTGCAGGCTGGTCAGTGTTGTCATATGTTTACCCATAGGATTAAAAGAGCAAGTAGCCATAAGGATTCCATATAATCAAGCCACCAAACACTAAATGGGGTATAAATCTATAGTGGCTTGGCCTTATAGCCCCAGAAGGCTAGGCAAGTCACGACTGTGAGGCATAATCATCTTTGCTGTTTGTAAGGAATGGGACCGGCTTGGGAAGCTTGGCCTTGTTACATTAGGGTAGCTAGAGCTCAAGCCAGGTTGAACTTGCACAAAAACAGAGTCATGTGCGTGTTTGTGATGAAATTCTGGTTCAGCTGCAATTATTATAACTTCCATTGAGCCAAGAGAATAACATATACACGACCAACGGCATGGCTCCATCTGAGTTCAAATTACGTCCTAATTTTGAAAACCATTCCAACATAAGGAGGCTACTTTCTTTACATGTAGCTCGAGCCTTGATGGACCTTCTCATGAATTTTTGAGATTGACAAAGAAAATAAAATTATTCAAATTGATATAACCATATTCCAAGCTGATAGCTTAAATCTGATTTGATGAGGGTGGATAATTTCCTCGGTTTGAAATTTTCAGATTGTGTGTCAAGTGCAAGGGAATCCGGAGATTGTTAGCAGAGAGGTTGATAAAAAAAAGTAAAATATTAGTGACTTCTGACTATAAATTTAAAGAGAATGGCAAAAAGAATTGCCAGCCAGGAACTGATGTAAGTTCTCAGTTCTCAAAAGCTAAGTCTTAATCTAGTTATTTGTCTTCAGGGTCCAGTTAACCTACCACAGATGATTGTCCTTTAAAGATTCTTAGCATCGTTGGTGCAGGTTGCTTATTTTGAACAGCCACTGTGCAGTCATAAATTGCTGGAACGAAGGAACGAATATGAGTTACTGCTGACACAAAACCCTGAAAGGAAAACAAAACATTCCATAATGAGATGTGCTTCATTAGAGAACTAACAATAACAGTTCTGGTAATAGGCTGCAATGTATGTGATAACAAAAATTACTTTATAAGCACTAGGCATTAGTTGTATGCAAGACTCCTTAGTACAAGTGATGGTTTTTATTAAGTGAAAGCAAAGATCCTGAATTTTTTTTTTGGATTTTCTAGATTCTTTCTAACTAGAAGAAATTAACAATACCATGATTTGCTACCAAAATGCTCCACATTATAAGTCAACTAAAGAATCTTAGTCAATTTTGTGGATGGCTAGCCCCGAGTAAATTATGAATTATCACCTTTGTCCTTGGAAGCAGAACATTTCGAGGGATAGGCAACCCTCTTGAAGCAGCAAACCCCTGGGCAGCTTTCAGCTTTTCTTGCGTAAAGCGAGTTCCCTCCACAAAAAGAGCTATCCAAAAAGGCACAGGAAAATCTGCCAGTTTTCTAAAAGCCGACTGCAGTGCTGAATCTTGTAAGATATAACGTGACGAGCAAAGATATGATCCATTATAAAGATATTGCATCCACCATAAATTGCAACTTACCTCCAGAGTTGTTCTATCCCTATCCCAGCTTCTTTCCAGAAACACATAATCAGAAAACCACATTGACCATCCTATGATCTGCATCGATTTCCCATATCTTTTAGACCTTGGTTTATGGATAAAAAGATAGTACACTCTACAACTACAATCATGCGGATGATTATTAAGTCAATAAACAAGTACAGATTTCAATCCCTATACAACCAATTTGACTGTAACTAATTGTACTGCCATTGATACGAGGTGACATAGTCACAAACTTTATTTAAATAGCAAGGAAAATTATCCTGTAGAGATTTAAGGGTAAAACATATGAATAATTGATTTTTTTTTTTTTGGAGATATGAATAATGAATAATTGATCTGATGACACCATTGCTACTGATTCACTCTTAGAAAAAAGCAACAAGAAATAACTCTTCAACAATGCAACTAATGGAAGTACATACAAAAAATAGCAAGGAAAAAGACCTTGAGCTACCTCAAGCCTCAGATACCAAAAACTTTATATATTTGCTTACCTGGTGCACATATTCCGCTTCCCAAATCACCATCATAGTATAATGTTGATTTGGAAAAACTGAAAAGGTTCCCTCGTATTAAGTAAATTTACATCCTCTTACTTCAGATGTTCAATGAAAGCAGTCAAAGCACATTTTATGAAGGCTTAGATTGGCTTTAGAAAACAGCAGCATCAACCACCAATGCTGACGAATTCCACAGCTAGGGTATATTAATGTAGTATGTTCTATTTGATGCAGATATATTTACAAATGAGAAGCAAGGATAAATAAGAAACAGTTCCAGAAAAGGAAAACCATCTCCGTTAGGCAGGTAGCACAACAAGAAGAGAAAGAAAGAAAAAAAGAACCGGAGAATGCTTTTCTATGGACTCACAGGTAGTACTTTTGCTTCTTTCTTCATTATAGCTAGTGTACTACCAAGGCAACCTGAACGCTGTTTGAACAGGATAAAAGAAAAAGAAAGTAAATCAAGAGATGATATGATTACGATTACCAGTATGAGCTGATTATAGAATGACTGCATTTATAAAACATGTTTAGAGGAAATTTTTGAATTGTGGCAAGCCTTTTGTTCTTTTTCTTTCAACTTTGAGCTGTCAAACTCAAGGCTTTATAAGCTACTATGGTAGCCAGCTCTGTACTATATTCTTTTTAGGAACCTTACTATTCTCCTGAACTACATATGAAAATAATGTATTATCAAAAATGAAAAGAGAAATATTGGATCATGTAATCTTACATTTTTCTAGAAGTTATCTTAAACATAAATCACACAATTATAAGTTATGCACGAGGAGCTATAATATCTGATTGTTTTGGTAACATAAATTGCCGTTGATACTAATACTTTCCTACCCAGCAGCAAGGTGAGGTATAAACAATTTGGATGTAGAAATCATTCCGGAAAAGCAAAAACACATGGAAGGAGAAAACTTATTGGCTCTCTGCTCAACATACTTCAGCATTCTTCCAGTTCAAGCTCCATGTTGGTGATAAAGGATAAAACATTTAAATTTAGGATCATCAAACTTTAAAGATAAAAGGACAGTAGTGTGCGTGCAACAGAACAAAAGGTTAAAATTAACTTTCTCGTAATGTTGCAAGCAAGAATAAAGGCACCTGAGCCATAATCCATCCTACAAGCCAATCAATGTCACTTCTGTGATTGCAAATGAGAAGTGCATGTTCCTTGCCTGAAATTTTCTCAAAAAAAAAATGTAACTCTTAGCACATGAAAATGAAAACAAATTATGTGCCTTAACTTTATATACTGAATATATTACAAAAGAAAACACAGAAAGGACAAGTTCATTTACCCATCATAAACAGATTAAACAAGTTCAGGTACTCATAATTAATGAACATTTTTTGTGGCTTACCCATTGATTGGAATGTTTCATCATCTGCATACACTTCAATCTGCATTCAGAAGATGCAATTAAGCAGTTAGGGAAAGAATAGGACCACTCATCTTATAACCAACTCAGACAGAAGGTTAGCATATTACGGACAAAGATATGCAGTAGTTCTGTCTAGAAATAGTGCATGGTCCGTGAAGGAACATAAAATGACAGTGCAATGCACAATAAATAGGTGATCGTAAGAAAAAAAGAAAAAAAGACTTTCAAAATGTTCTCCAGATCCAAAGCTAAACTTTAAATGGAGGTTCATGCTTTTAGCTTCATTTCCTACTTGTTGTTAGGAGCTATAATGAGCCAGGAATGAAGAAATATTAGACTTAAGGTACAAAACACAGTGAATGTCTTGCTTCTTGTTGTCCAATGACAGGTATACAATGAGCACAACCCTCCCCTTCTTCTATCAGATAAGGTTATATATAACTTCACAATTATGAGAATTGCTATGGAAGTCCCAATTAGTGATTCCCTAATTGATGGGATGAGAGGGAAAAAAGAGCCTTAAGTAACGTGCACATCATAAATAAGCTAAAGGAAATAAGAAAATCAAGAAGAAAAGCAGAAAAAAGAAATACCTTCAAGCCTGCCCACCAATCTAAGAGCCAGATAAGCTCCAGCCAGAGTAGCTCTGCAACTATTTTATTAATCCTTCTGTAAAGATTTTTTGACAAAGGGCGAACAAGGATGTAGAAAACTGCCTGCAAAAATGACATATTTCTAATTGTATGTTTTGGCTAGCAAAGCATGCAGAAGACATGAATTCCAACGATTATCATAAATTGTTCTTGATCAACAATCTAAAGGCAAAGAGAAATAGTAATGGACCTGAATGAGATTGATTATGAGGCCAGACACCAAGAAAAGTATACCAACGGGGAGAACAACAAGTGCAGCCGGCCACGCCATGATATCCCACTAACCATGCAAGAAATTCTTAACGCAGAGAAGAAAAAAAAAAAAAATGTAACACCACCACCACCACCAGACGAAGCAAAAACAAAAAAATTGTGGCGAAATCTTTTTGATTATTGCTGGACTGGGTCTCTGTGGAAGAACTTGCGATTTTGTGGGTCTCAAATTCAATCAACAACAAAACCAAATTAATCCTCCACGGCTGTGTATATGATAACTGATAGTACCGGTTTCAATGCTCCTTGCACCTGCTTAATCACAGTTGCACGCCATGGATAATATTGGATTTAACATATTTGTGTTGGCACTACAAGGGATTCTTTGATTCTTATTCTCCTTCTTTCCAATTACCAATATACTCCGGCTCCGGCGCACTTGTATGGCTTTCCTTTTTCTTTAATTTCTTTTTTTTGAAAAAAAAAAGTTAGAATCAGTTTAGTGATTTTGTTTCTTTTTTCAAAAAAAAAAAACCACTCTCCTTTTTTTTTTTAATGTGAAATCCATCCTCATGTCATCATATATATCAAATATTGAAAGCATTACTTACACCATTCCCTTCCAGTAAGTTATAAATTTGTATAAGATTTTCATCGAGAAATTCTATATATAATTACAGAAGAAAGATATACGAGCAAAATAACATTTGCTTCTCTTTTTTGTTTTGGACAAGACATTTTCTATTTTATCCATGACCACCAGACCTTAGCGGTCATGTAGCACCGGGAAGGTAATTTTTCCGATTTTTTCCTCTTTTATGATCATAACTCTTAACCATCCGATCTAGGGTTTTAATCACGACCCTAGGATTAAAATCTTGACTTCTGAGGCCTTGAACTTTATAGATAGAACCCTAAACTTTCACTTTTGGAGATTAGAAAATTCTCTCTACACACACCCTAAAGCGTATTAGCTTGGAGAAACTCTATCACTTGTATTCTTCAATTCCGTTAGCTTATTTCTCTCAGATCTCACGTGGTATTGTTGTAGTTGTGTTTTCTCAGTTGTTTGTACAGAGAAAGAGTCGAATCCAAGGGCATAAAAGCAATCAAAGGCAATACGGAAGCCAAGAACCCGAGTGGAGGTTCCTGATGCAAGCAATACCAATATATAATTTATATCACGAGTTATAGACTTCAGATTGTTGCGATCATGGACTCTCTGAAAAGCTAAGTAAAAGATCTACAACTTTTCTGTTGAGCCCATAAGTTGAATCTGTCGTTTGCTTTATTTAAAATCCAGTTGACGTTGGCAGATAGTTTTTGTCCATAAACCAAGGTAAGTGTTCTAGCCTCTTTTTTATTTTGAATCTTATTGATTGTTGTTTATTTGATGATATGATGGCGCTATGATGTTTGCTGCTGATGTGATGATGTGATTTGTGTTGATAAACCGTTAGAACTACGTGGCTTTGACTCCGGATATAATTCTGTTATGCGCAGCAAACATGTCTGCTTGTGTTCAATTATAATGTCCATGTGTATACACTCTTCATTTAGATCACCAACAATTAGCATAGCAATTTCAGAACTTGTTGGAGGGTTGTATTGTCGTCTATTACGATTTCTAGAACTGATTAGTCATAGATGAAATTCCTGCACATTATTTTCCTCATATATTTCCCTTGCAATTCTAGAATACTGTACTAATACATTATGCTCATCTAATATTGTTCGCAAATCTTTCATCAAGGCACTATTTAGTTGTTTCTTTCCCCCTCCACTATGTAAATTTCTTGATCTATTTTCAACCTCGTTTTCAATGTCGTAAGTATATAATTGAGAAAATTTAGGTTGCTCACGTGTCCCCGGCAAGAGAGAACCAATACGGTGATGGTTTTGACCATTTAATCTGAACACATAAGGTCCCGCTCTAGCATTTACGAGCTTGTCAATAGATCCACCCATAAAAATATATGCAAATTCTGAATTACATGCTCTTATATTCTCACGAATGTTGATTGCTACTCTACTAATTTCAATGAGTAGCTTTTTCAAGAGATCTCGTGGCTGTTTAAATAATGGTAACTGCATTTTCCTATCTACACAACATAATGTGAATTTCGGATTGTTGGTATTCTTGAATCTATCAATTCTGTCTTCATATCATAACATTGGATTGCAATATTTACAAACATTTGTAGGCATTCCAATATCATATATGTCAACATGATCTGCAATAATTTTTTAAAAAAGTGTTAAAGGTACAATTCAGAAACAATACAAATGCAATATGTATATAAGTGATTGAAAGCAAACCCGTTAAAAAACAACAAAAAAACATAAATAAAGAAGTGAGATTGCTTACAAGTTTTGTGAGTAGTTGTAGAAGTTAGTTTCTTTTTTTTTTTGTTTAAAGTATTTGAACTCTTCTCAATCGCACATATTTCGCTTTTATTGCAGCTGAAACTTCAAAAAAGTAAGGTCTACTTCAATTTCTCCTTTAGACGTTAAGTCTTTCCATTCGTGCAAACTTTGCTGCATCCATATGAAATTACTTTTAATAAGAAAGAACAATATTTTCTCTGATATTTTTAGATTGCAATCGTTTTTCTTCATACGATGATGAACATGTGATTAAATACACTTCTTCTAAATTTATCTTTCTAACTAATTTAACATTTTTAATAAATTTTATTATTTTATCTTTATAGTTAATTTTTTTCCTTCTTATCCGGTATTGAGATTCGACCTAGGCTGCACACCTGGGTATGACAGTTGACTCTTTCAATAGGAATTTTAGTTTGATTAACTTTAAACATATTAATTTTTTTCCTTATATTTATATTTTTTTAATTCATTAACCTTATTCCCATTTTTAAAGAAGGATATTACTTCTTAATATTTTTTTGCACGAAATATTTTACACCAAGATGAGAAGGTAATTAACACTTTCAATTGCAACCAAAAAATATAAATATTTCAATTAAAAGGAAAATTAGTTGAGAAAATTAAAAATTATTATAATAATAAAATAAAAAATTTCAATTATCTTATAATAGTAAGCATAAAATATTAAGGAATTATTTTAAAAAATAATATACTACAACTACAATGTAAATATAAAAAATATTGCCAAAACAATTTGCAATATTAATACAAAAAAGTAAAGGAAATATTTTAAATATTTTTTAGTGATCAAAAAGCACTTTCTAAAATATTTTATAGTAATAAGCATAGAAAATTTTATTGAATAAACAATAAACCACTACTAATATTCAAATACAAAAAAATAATAATAAAGAGTTTAAAAATAGAAAAAATAACAAAAAAAGTTGTAAAATTTTTTAATATTTTATAATAATATAAAAAGGAAATCATCTTAAAAAATTATTTTATAATAATAAACCAAAAATTATTTAAAAATTAGAAAATAAATTTTAAAAATATTCCACTACTAACACTATGAAAATAGGAAAATTATTAGTCCAAAAAACATAAATAAATATTAGAAAACATATAAAATATTATATGTAATTTTAAAAAAACTTTGTAAACTAAACTGATAAAAAATTAAAGAAGTTTGACAATAATAAGCATAAAAAATTTAAAAACATAAGAAACAAATTTAAAAAAATAATATTAAACTATTACTATTCAAATAGAAAAACTATTAACACAAAAAATAGTATAAAAAAATTAAAATATTTTATAATAGTGTAATGAGCAAATTATTTTCTAAATTTAAATGTGAAGTTGTAAAAATATTTTTTTTGAAAAGGATGTAATTGGTAAAGCATGACAACAAAAAAAAATAACTTAAATAACTCATTAATTTATGAATTATTTAAGAAATATTAATGTGATGATATATTTTTTATTTAATTATGTGATGTTTTTAGGAAAAAAAAATTCCTGAGCCAAAAATTAACTTTAAAAATTCAATAAGATCATTTTCTGTTCATATTATTATAAAATATTAAAACCTTTTCCCACTTTTTTTGTGTTAAATTTTTTATTGTTAATTTTTCTATTATTATTTTTTGTATTTGAATATTAGTAGTAGTTGAATGTTTATTCAAAACTTTTCTTTTATGCTTATTACTATAGGATAGATAAAAAATCACAAAAAAATATTTAAAATATTTCCTCTACTTTTTTGTATTAATTTTGCAGATTTGTTTTGATAATAGTTTTGCTATTTACATAGTAGTTATAGTGAAATATTTTTAAAAATTAATTCTTTAATATTTTGTTCTTATTATTATAAAATAATTCAAATTTTTTCATTTATTTATTATTATAATATGTTTTAATTTTCTCAACTATTTTTTCTTTTAATTGAAAAAATTATATTTTTTTTGGCTGTAGTTGAAAGTGTTGATTAGCTTCTCTTCTTGGTGCAAAATATTTTGTGCAAAAAAAATTTAAGAAGTAATATCCTTATTTAATAATGGGAATAAGATTAATGAATAAAAAAATATAAATATAAAAAATTAATATGTTTAAAGTTAATCTAACTAAAATTCTTATTGAAAGACTCAAGTGTTACACCAAGTGTGCAGCCTAGGTCGAATCTCAATACTGGATAGGAAGGAAAAAAATAACTATGAAAATAAAATGATAAATTTTGTTAAAAATGTTAAATTAGTTAGAAAGATAAATTCAGAAGAAGTGTATTTAATCATATATTCATCATCATAGGAAGAAAAATGATTGCAATCTAAAAATATTAGAAAAAAATTTGTTCTTTTTTATTAATAGTAATTTCAAATGGATGCAGCAAAGGTTGCCTCAATGTAAAGGCTTAACATCTAAAGGAGAAAAAGAAGTAGACCCAACTCAAGGTTCAGCTGCAACAAAAGCGAAATATGCGCGACTGAGTAGAGTTCAAATACTAAAAGCAAAAGACAGAAACTAACTTCTACAACTACTCACAAAACCTGTAAGTTATTTCACTTCTTTATTTATGTTTTTGTTGTTTTTTAACGGGCTTGCTTTCAATCATTTATATACATATTGTATTTGTATTATTACTGAATTGTACCTTCAACACTTTTTTAAAAAATTATTGCAGATTATATTGATATATATGATATTGGAATGCCTACAAATATCTGTAAACAAACATTACAATGTAGTGTTATGGTATGAAGAGAGAATTGACAGATTCAAGGATACCAACAATTCGAAATTCGCATTATGTTGTGTGGATGGAGAAAGTGCAATTACCATTATGAAACAACCACCAGACCTCTTGAAAAAGCTACCCACTGAAAATAGTACAGTAGCAATCAACATTAGTGAGAATATAAGAATATATAATTCAGCATTTGCATTTACTTCTATGGGTGGATATATTGACAAGTTCGTAAATGCTAGATCGGGACGTTGTGTGTTCAGATTAGATGGTCAACCATCAGCGTATTAGTTCTCTCTTGCCAATGACACGTTAGTAACCTAAATTTGCTCAATTATATATTTACGATACTGAAAATGAGGTTGAAAATAGATCAAGAAATTTACATGGTGGGCAGGGAAAGAAACAACTAGATAGTGCCTTGATGAAAGATTTGGGAACAATGTTAGATGAGCATAATGTATTGGTACAGTCTTTTAGAATTGTAAGGGAAAGATATGAGTAAAATGATGTCCAAGAATTTTGTCTATGACTAATTAGTTTTAGAAGTCATGATGGACGACAATATAACACTCCAACAAATTCTGAAGCTAATTATTGGTGATCTAAATGAACACTGTGTAGACATGCATATTATAATTGAACACAAGCAGACAGGTTTGTTGCGCATAAGAGAATTACATCCGAACTCCATGTCTTTGCTATATCCTTTGCTTTTTTCTAATGGAGAAGATGGATACAAGATGGGAATTAAACATAAAAAGCATAATTAAAGGAATTCAAAAGGAATGATGTCACAATAGGTATTATGCTTTTAGAATCCAACAAAGAGCAAATGAGGGAAAAGGAATTTTGCTAAGTGATAGATTGAGAGATTAATTTTTGGTTAATTCTTATACCTGCATTGAAGATGATAGAATAAGGTGGGTAAAAAAGAATCAGCCTAAATTGAGAGGGGAGCTAAAAAACCATCTTGCCTTCCCATAGGTAGTCCGCATTATAAAGTACAAAACTATCAAGTTACAATGGCAATATGTCAGTGGGCTGGATTTCCAAACTTTTGTATAACATTCACATGCAATCCAAAGTGGCTAGATATAAATTTATTGCAAGACGATTGCAACAAAACAGAGAATGAACATAAGACCAGAAGTAATTGTTCAAGTTTTTTCAAATCAAGCTGCGGGAACTCATGCATGATTTGTGGGAGAAATTTGCAGATGTAATGTAATTGATAGATTCGTCTTGGGTTTTATTGAAAGAGATGTTGTTAGCAAAGCCGAAGAAACATGTATAGGCCCAGATGACGATGGCAGCCCACGCCCAAATCGTTCCTGCGCTTAAAATGTGATTTAAGAGAAAGAAAAACCAGCAATAGTAGTGTCGTGTAAGTGCAAAGCTAACCGAAGCCAAGCCAGGACTCGGGAGGAAGCAAAGCAAAAGGAACTGAAAGTTCAAAGAAAAAAAAGGCACAAAAACAAAAAAAGCCTAACTTATTTAAGAGAGAGAATCAATGGCAGCAGCGGCGCCACAATTAACAACCATGCCGCAAGTCGCCAACCCCGGCGGAGGAGGAGGAGGGTATCACCAGCCGCAAACCCTGGAAGAGGTGCGCACCCTGTGGATAGGGGACTTGCAGTACTGGGTGGACGAAGCCTACCTCCACTCCTGCTTCGCCCACACCGGCGACCTCGTCTCCATCAAGATCATCCGCAGCAAGCTCACCGGCCAACCGGAGGGCTACGGCTTCCTCGAGTTCACCTCCCACCAGGCCGCCGAGCGCGTCCTCCAGACCTTCAACGCCACCCCCATGCCCGGCACCGACCACACCTTCCGCCTCAACTGGGCCTCCTTCGGCATCGGCGACCGCCGCCCCGACTCCTCCTCCGCCTCCTCCGCCGCCCCCGACCACTCCATCTTCGTCGGCGACCTCGCCCCCGACGTCTCCGACTACCTCCTCCAGGAGACCTTCCGCGCCCACTACCCCTCCGTCCGCGGCGCCAAGGTCGTCACCGACCCAAACACCGGCCGCTCCAAAGGGTACGGCTTCGTCAAATTCGGGGACGAGAACGAGCGGAACCGGGCCATGACCGAGATGAATGGGGTCTATTGCTCCACTAGGCCCATGAGGATTAGTGCTGCTACCCCTAAAAAGACCACTTCCTATCAGCAGCAGTACGGTGCTGCTGCTGCTCCTAAAGGTATTCATTCATAATTGAGCTTTTAAGTAGTAACATATTAATCTAGATAGGAGTATTACTTAATTAACTAATGTTAACACCTGACGTTTCAAGTGCTTTGTGTTTTACTCTCTTTGCTGCTTTTATTGCTGAGTGCAGCGGTGTACCCTGTTGCGGCGTATGCTACTCCAGTCCAGGTGGTTGCAGCTGATACTGATGTTACCAATACCACCGTAAGTTTTGTGTTTCTGGTGCTTCCGGTGTGGTGTATTATTAGTTTTGTTTGTTTCTGTTGCCGTTTTCCTTTTCTATGTTCTTAGTTTGTTTTCTCTTTTGCAGATTTTTGTTGGTAATTTGGACCCCAATGTTACGGAAGATGAGTTGAAGCAAGTTTTTCTGCATTTAGGGGACATTGTCTATGTGAAGATTCCTGTCGGGATAGGATGCGGTTTCGTACAGTTTGCAGCAAGGTCTCTTGTTGTTGTCTAGTAAACTTTCTTTCTTTCTTTCTTGTTGCTAGATTTCCCAAATTGATTGGAGGGGGATTTGCAACTTTGTTACGATAAACTAGGCGAATACACTATGCTCCTACTGTTAGATACATGGTAGTCAAGTATTCCACTTCTTGTATGTACTGGCTTAAGAATTCATCTATCAATTTTCTTACTCTCAGGACATCTGCTGAAGAGGCCATCCAAAGGATGCAAGGTCATATGATTGGTCAACAACCTGTTCGAATCTCTTGGGGCAAGAAACAGGTGGCTTTCCCTTTGCTCCAGATGGCTTTTCTAGTGTCTTGTTGATTTGCATTTACTCCAAACAGTATTGTTGCAACAACTAGCAGTAGGAACCAGCTCTTTTAATAATGTTTCATATCTGCATGTCCTGTGACGTGTTCATGATTTCAAAGCCATAAGAACATTGCACAGAAAGATTGAGATTCCGAACTTGAGATTAATTCACTCAGAAATGGATTAGACAGTTCACAATATGGCACTTTGTGGCAGTTGTGGAGTATCCCAAGTATTTAGGTTAATGATAGGACAAGTTCTGAGTTTTATACTCTCTACTGATTATGTACTTTGTTTCCAATATTAGCCCAATCAAATTGAACTCAAAATAGAAATTTGAAATGGGACAAATAGAATTTCATTAACTGATGTGGCTTTGTCCAGTTTAAAATTAGGACTCTTAATGATGGTACTTTGGAATGGTAATCTC
Organism: Turnera subulata; assembly: GCA_028386065.3. Taxonomy (NCBI): domain Eukaryota; kingdom Viridiplantae; phylum Streptophyta; class Magnoliopsida; order Malpighiales; family Passifloraceae; genus Turnera; species Turnera subulata. The sequence continues at coordinate 125,188 of JAKUCV010002075.1, read as the reverse complement.
AAATCATGCTTATTTGGAAGTTCAAATGCTCTCTGCAGCTTATGCACTGTTAATAGCTGTACACGTTTATCATCCCAGCTTTTGAGGGACAAAAAAGAATTATGCCTCCAAAGACATCTTTAAGTTTTGGAGGTCCATGAGTAGTAGTTACTGCTGTCATTTGCTTCTTTTTTTTTTTTTTCTGTTCTTGATAATATTGTTTTTTGAAGGATGCAAGTGGCGGTTGGGGTCAGCAAGCACACCAGTGGGGTGCCTATTATGGTTATGGGCAAGGATATGATCCATATACTGCAGCTGCACAAGATCCATCATTATATGCATATGGTCAATATGCCGGTTATCCACAATATCAACAGCAGGTGAGCTGCATAGCCATTTATCAATTGCTGGAAACGTTGGTCTTTTGAATTTTCGATTTATCCATTCTGGCTGTTTCAGAATCTTTTTTCTCCAACAATAATAAGGGAAATATTATTATTTGGGGGTGTCGAGGAACAGCTTTTAGATGGATTTCCATTCAAAACCTATCCGAATGTAAATGCGTAACCTCAATCTCGGGTCACTTAACTGTATTGTAGAAATTTAACTACAATTGTTGCTTTAGTAATCTGTACTTTTTTATAGATCTCATACAGTAGGCATTATTCCATAATGAGGGAGAGGAGTTCTGCTCCAGAAAACAAACTGTAGCTACTGAATGGCTACTAACCTCTGCTTCCACTTCTAACAAAGTCTAGGTAGCATGATTCTGAAAGAGTTTTGCAAGCATATAAAAACTGTTGATGCTTGCCTCGAGGTATATAAACTGTTGACTCTTTTTAGTATATAAAAAGTTTCTCAAGGCCACTGGTCTCGAAGTAGGGGCATAAACTCAGCTATAGGGATTTTTTCACATTTCATGGCTTTTTAGCAATGTTTTCCGAGGGATTTAGAAAAATTCTTTGTGGAATTAACCTTTGATCGCTTGAAATTAATGATACATCTTGATGGTTCAACTTAGGTTGAAGGTGTTCAGGACATCACAGGGGCTGTCCCAGTAGTAGAACAGAGGGAGGAGATCACTGACCCCTTGGCTCCCGTTGATGTTGATAAGTAATGTTTATCTGCCAGGCCTTGTTGTTTAAGTGGAGCCCATGTTCTTTTTCTTGGCCGCTTACATTTGTGGCATGATTTTTATTTCAGGTTAAATGCTGCCTATCTTGCTGTCCATGGAAATGCTATGTTTGGCCGGAACTTAACGGTGAAAACATCATCTCTTACGCATGGAGCTTAGGCATTATCTCTTGTGGGTTGTATCATCATGCTAACACCATCCTGTCAACACTGGGGATTTTCTTCAGAGGTGTTAGGGGACTCCAAATCTTGTCTGGAAGACCACCCATCTGATTTCTGTACAAGCACAGAATGTCTCACTCCTTTGTGTGCGGAAGAGGAATGCATTATCCAGATTATATAATTTTTAGATGTATTCTTGAACGTACCATTCATTGCTTCATGAGTTGATCTGGGATGGAATGTTTGTACAGAAAGGTTAGGGCCTAAAGAATGCTTTCATTGTAATGCTTCATCATTATGTTGACTGTCGTGAGTTTCTACGGATGTCGTATTTCTTTTTCTGGATGGCTCGTCTGATAGAACTGTAATGGGAGTAGCATTCCTGCGCTCATTTGGGCTTTGACTATTTGATCTGAAACCCTCGTGAGACTTTACCATGCTAAAAGAAAACCGTGGAGAAAAGTTGAGATTTGGAGGATGTAAACTGCATTTGGCGTGGGATAGGAAAAAAGTTACAAATTACTATTCTAAAGAAAAGTTATATAGCTCGTGCCTGTGCATGTCGTTACAAATGCATAATGCAAATACTGATGAGCAAGATAATGTTAAATTTTTTTTTTTTTTTTTTTGTCGAAAAAAAAAAGGCATCAGTGGTGTCATCATCGCCCCGTCGGTCCAGGCCCCGGTCAATACCGGTTACATCCTGGCATTAGACCCTCCTCATAGGAGAGACCGCCCAACCGGGGCACCAGCGGACACCCTCACCTGCTACGCGTCATAATATCGGGGAATCACCGGGCTCAACGGCCAGCACCCCACCGTGTGGAAGGCCATATTCGGCCGCATCACACTATGGGGCTTGACTGGAAGCGCCGGGACTCGAACCCGAGTCTTAGAGATGGCAGGTTGAAGGCCTTGCCACTGGGCCACCACCCCCGGTGGTGCAAGATAATGTTAAATTGGACGTAAAAAAAAAAAAAAAATGTGAGGGGGCCACCACCCCCGGTGGTGCAAGATAATGTTAAATTGGACGTAAAAAAAAATGTCCATGTATATAAATAAATTAAAATGACTGATTTCGCACTGGTGGTCTTAAATTAAATGTCCACTAATTATTGAATTGTGCATGTCGTTACAAATGCATAATGCAAATACTGATGAGCAAGATAATGTTGAATTGGACGTAAAAAAAATGTCCATGTATACAAATAAATTAAAATGACTGATTTCGCACTGGTGGTCTTAAATCTTAAATCATAGATACTTGGCCAGCCAGGGTAGGTCCTTGCAGTCTTTCAGCGCAAATGCTACATCATCGCTGCACAAAATAGAAATGTCAGTCACAATCTCACCCAGTGTTGGATGATGCTTTCACCACAAATGGCTCGCTACAGGCACTAAGAAACTAACCTGGGGAAATTGAGCTGCAACTTCTGCAACCTATGTCTCACTCCAGGCTCACATAGGATTATTCTGCTTTCGCCTAGCATACAACTGCCAAAATGAAACTCAATAAGATCTTCCATACACCTGGAGGACGTAGAAGTCTTAAAAAAAAAATAACTTACCCAACTTTCAAGAGTATATCCCAACCAGGAAATGTTTCTCCGTTGCTTGTACAGAGACATGATACAGTCATTGCCAACTGCAGTCAGACAGCGCACACAAATTTGTCAGAGACCCAATCTTAACTGTATATCTCAGAAGTGCACAAACCATTTGGGTTCGAGAAACAAAGAATGATATTTTAAGGATAAATTTTGCATGTAGGGTGGCTCGAGATTCTGACCTTCTCAAAGGTTGTCTCTCCCATCCCTGTTTTGTACAGCTCATAAATCATGGCTGTCAAGAAAATTTTACCAAGTCTTGAACAGCTTTTCATTACCTGGAAAAAGAAAATATAAAGGCTTAGTTATTTTGTTTCATGTCACAAGGCAAAATCCAATAACCTCAATACAATCTAATGATTGTCTTTAAGTGACTTTGAATCTACTAACATTGACAGCCACCACTAAGCAAGAACCAGACGAAATTCAAGAAACTCACTTGAATATGAGGTGCCTGGAACATTTCTTGAATGGCTGCTTCAACCTCTGACATACCGACGAGGCCATTTCCTGGGAAGTGCTCTTATTAGATTCAGTTTAAATAAAATGGTACTTTTATACAATGTTGATAGGTGGCTCAGTACAACTCCTACAAGAACCAACTACTGAGACATCATTCTACTAAGTCAGTTCACAAAGGTAATCTAATTTAGTTTATCACAGTCTGCCAATGGGACTTTTCTCTTCTCATCCTTTTGAATTGGGTCAATGGTGATGACAAAGCAATGTCATGACAGAATAGAGGTGTTGTACCTGTGGAGGCAGAATTATTATTTGCGCTTAATTTCTTGATTTGATAATCTGCAATTTCAGCTGCACGCCTACAAATCTCAAGAGCACGACGTGCATCTCCTGATATGGCTGCCACCTGAATTTACAACCCAAAATTGAAGGCAGGAACTTTCTTCTAAATTACAACTTGCATTTGCTCTATGTTTTCGCCAACTAAACTTTATGGATTAGAAATGCCTCTAGCATATCCAACTAATAAAGTTCAGTGAATGATAATACAGTGCAACTGCAACTTTCATGAACCAAAAGTCACTCAAGGACTAACCTTTCTTGAAGCAAATTCTATTGCCTGGCTTTCAAAAGCATTAATTCCTTTAAGGCGGCTAGAAATGATTTCCTGAAGCTGCTGATAGTTATAGGGGCCAAAGCAAAGCCTTTGAATACCCATTCTACTTGAAATCCGAGGAAGCAACTTTTCTGGGAGATCCATAGTATTTGCGATTCCTTAAATATACAAAACAAATAGGATACAATCATTAGAATTTTATCATAAACGATTATCTGAAATGAATTGTTGAAAGGAGACAAAGACTCACGGAAGGAGAGAAACAGGTACCTATAACAATTAATTTGGAATGAGGTTTATTAGGCCAATCCAGGATATTATATAGCACCTGCAATAAAAGAGAAGGTCAGAGTAAATATATCGTTCCAGATTTTCATTGAAGGTACAAATTCAAAGTTTCCTAAGGCACACTTCAGTTTTGAGATTATAAATTACCGACTGATTTCTTGTAACAAGAAGATCAAGTTCATCGATGAGTAAAATACAAGGTCGGTCATCCTGTTTTCCTAAATTTGAGCCAGCAGAAAATCGTTCATTCAGCAAATGGAGAGCCTTTTTCCAACTAACCCTGTGCCCACTTAATGCTTCATATATAACCTGAGAGACCAAAAAGAATGATTGTATGAGTGTATTAAGCCATATGATGTTTCATGAGTGCATTATGCCATATGATGCCCTCAAAAGAACGTACAAATATTCTTACCTTGTAAATATTCTCTGGTGATGCCAACTTTAGACCATTAACCTCCACAAAACAGTATGGTTTTACATTTCCAGAATCAACTTCAGACTTTAGGTTCCTCATTACTGAAAGTACACTCATCGTCTGCAATTCCATGCCAAGAAAAGCTCTAAATTAGACTTCCTATTACAACTTCTGTAGCAACACAATGAGACATATACCTGCTACATACCTTGCCAGTTCCAGGAACACCATGAATGTAAAGGCAACGACCCAGACACTGATCATCACAGATAGCACCTTTGATAAATGAAGTTATCTCCTCCATTTCTCTACGATAAGTACACGTTGGTCATTAGCTATTACAAAAAGAGGGGAGAAGTAACAAAGTCAATGTTGCGTACTTATTCCTGCAAGGTTGAGACTTGGGTAACTTTGCCAACAATAGCATTGCTTTTGCCTTTTCTAATTCAGTCTGTTTGTGGAATCTTACATGCCCTGGGATTCGCTTTGTCCCTATCTTCTGAAGCCCCAAGAACTGTCCCTTCCGAGAGTTCTGCCATTAACGCATAACTGGTTACAGTTTAAACTGGCACTATTGAGCTAAAATCCAGCAACAAGTAAAAGTGAAAATTCTATACAGCAGCCAATGGATGAGCTGACGTTGCTCTGGTTAGGAAGTTTTTTATGTTCTCTTCTTCATACTCCATGTCTTCATCTGTTTCAGAAACTGGATCCTTGGTAGAATTCCAATCTTCATCGCTTTCACCATCTTCATCATCCTTTAAAGTAAAACCAGAAAAGCGTAAATTTCAACTGAGCACTATAGTGTTGTTGATGAATGGATACCAAAAAACAATGCTTACTTCTTCACCATTATCAATATCAGCAAGACGTTTGAAACTGTGCCAATGTATGTCATATTCATATTCACAAAGAAAAACATCATCGCCTTCATTGTTAGCTTTTGCAAACTCCTTTGGGCTCATGACAGAGCAATGCCTAATGACAGATTCCATCTGCAGCATCAGAAAGTGCACAGAAACTTAAAGGAACATTCTGCATCTCCGAAGACTCATTTAAAGTCAAATTAAGATTATAGAAAGATTTTTTACAACAAAAAACACATAAAACAGATGCTTCATACTATCTCCAACAAACATATCCAGAAAGTTGAATTTCAGCCATGAGGCGGGATACACTCTGATCTTTATATGGATGATACAAAATATAGTTGGAAACATGACTATATCATTAATTGCATTGACGGTTATATTCTCAAATTAGTATTCATACTGATTGTCCATCAAAGGAATCCAGCAATGACTTCCACCATTTGATTAAGCAATAAATAAAAACAAATAGCATTTACTACCTCAATGTCAGCAAAATCGTTTGTCTGATAAAGCTCCCTCTTTAAGTTATGAGGCTGCCTTCCAGTAGCTGTCTCTTCTGGTATCAGATACCATCGTCCCCGAAGCCAATAGCTACCATCCACTTCCTTCCAGATACTGCACACCTCCAAAAATAAATCAAACTGCAGATTTATGAAACACAATACACCTATTCAAACCTAACGCACCCAAACCCAAAACAACGTGAAAAACAAAATGTGAGATAATCAAACCTCTCAATACGAGCGGCCCATAAATCACTGGAAAGAAGCTTCTCCCTCAGCGTTCGAGCCAGTTTCTTCCCCTCCGGTGGCTTGGGCAACTCAACTTTCTTCCCTAATTTCCTGGCCTCACAAAACCCACAAATCCAATCCCCTTCCGGGACTTCCTTTAGAGGAGGCTTTAAGCACTTCAAATGAAACCCACCTAAACAATCATCACACTCGATCATTATCGCTTTCCCAGCCTTGAAACACACCCTACACTCCTCCATCTCCGGGTCCTCCTCATCCGAGCTAGCGTCCTCTCTCCTCTTCACATACACATCATCTCCTACCTCAAATTCACCCCCATCATAAACCACTTTCTTGTAGTAAACCCTCTTCTTACTACTTTTCTGGCTCTCCTTTGAAGCTGATGCTCTCGTCACCACCTTCCTACCCTTCTCCCCCCCTCTCTTCCTCTTCTTCGTCTCAGATGGATCCGGCGAAATTGGAGCGAACTTAACCTCATTAGACTTCGAATTTGGGGTTTTATCCGATACATTATCTCTCTTTGCAGCCGACACTTTTCCGGATCCATTTCTGCCCGGATGTCTCCGGGTCTTCACCGAATCAAGCTCGGATTTTTGAGGGGTCTCGTGGGCTAGAACTGGTGGGTATTGGGTCAAATCCTCGGCGGGGGAAATGGGTTTTTGTGGGGTGGCGAGTCGTTCATATTTGAGGGATAACCGGCGGGAGGATCGGCGAGGAGGGTCTAGGGTTTGAGGGGTTTGAGGGGTTGTTGAAGATGAGAGTTTTTGGAGATTCAAATTTGGGGTTTCATTGTTTTTGGATTTCTTCGCTGGCGATTGTGTGAGTTTCTTCGGAGTAGTTGCCATTGGAGTGTAGGGCTTAGTAAGCCAAGCCAAGAATTACCTCCTAGGGTTTTTTACAGCGAGAGAGAAAGAATAAAGGGACAGAAATGTGAGGGATTTATCTGAGAGAGAAGGAGAAATGGCGGGAAATGTTCCCTCCCTTTTTAGATTATAACGTTAGATACCGTTTGGTTTGACTGCCATTACCCTTATTTTGCGGGGATCGCACCGTTTGTGTCTGTCATGTCTCCTACACTTTCCCATTTTTAAAATATGTTTTTTTTATTTGATTCTTCTCTTTATTCTTATTCTTTTGCATTGAGATCTTTGCTTCGCTTTTTCTTCACTGTCCCTCTCTGTTCATGGCGTAAGGTTGGTAACTTATTTTTTTTTTTCCCAAACGGTTTCCTGAGGTTTGCCCCGACTAATCCGATTTGAATCGGGCCGCGCACCTAAGTATCGTGGGTGAGTTTTCTAATAGGAATTTTTTACATACACGAAGGCTCAGAACCCGAGACCTCACTTAAACGGAACTAAGTCGCTTAACAATTGGACCAACCACACATAAGTAAGTTGATAACTTATTTCCCTACAAAGGCAAGTTTTTGGGAAATAAAGAAAGTAAACAATTTTTTTATTGGTGTACTCAGATGGTGAAAATAATCATTGGCCCGTGGGCATTCTTTTTTCTTTCCTTCCATATTCCTCGGTCTTCACAACGTGATACAAATGTGATATCTCATTTAAAATATAATTTTTTAAAGACAAAAACCAGTTAAACAAAATTGATTTTATTTTTTTCCCAAAAAAAATCCAAGAAATACAAACAGTAATGAAACAAACATCAAAACATTCATGATTCTCAAAAAAAAAAAACATCAAAACATTCATAAATATCATAAGAATGCTAATGATATAATGTAATGGGAGATTTCCTCACTCCCAATACACAGAGTAAAATTGCAACCCAATACTTTATTGAATGGACGTTGACCTCCTTCTCACTTGGCCATCTTTTTTTTCTTTTTTTGATAAGTGGTATCTTGAATTGATAGATCATGAGAGAAGAGAACACAACATAACCTTCATATTGTACATTTCTTGCAAATCCCGAAGTTCCAAAGCTGACAGAAAAAAAGGCATCTTCTGAGGTCTTTGCTCTCGAACATTGATAGTGAAGATACAGCAAGCAGCTAGCTTTTTCTATCTAGACCTCTTCAGGCCAAGAATGACGAGAAGCATTCCAATGTAGTCAAAGTTGTAAACCGTGTCAAAAAGCAACAACTTGTGGTTATTCCATGGAGGAAATCTGAACCAAAAATCAGTGAGGTAGCTTCTTCTTGCAACCGCCTTATAGTGGCTAAATGTATCAAATGAATATTTCCCATGGTAATTCCCAATCCCGCTTTCCCCAATCCCTCCAAATGGTAAGCTATCTGCCGCATACTGCATTTAATTGCACCCAAATTAAGTCAAAGATCCTTATTGATTTCACTGCTGTGATTCCAATAATTTTTTGTCATCTTCGTGTCAGTGTTATGTCATGTGAAACTTATTGCACATGATTCGTGATCTGATTTCCAATATTATCACCCGACCATAACATTCCTTTATCAAATTTTAAAGGTGGGTTTCTGATGTAATTTGTTAAACAAACAATAGGTGTATTCATTTTTGTTATGTGTGGAAACTGGAAAGGGGTAGAGATGGATCACTTACTTGAATAACTGCATCGTTGAAAACCAAGCTTCCTGAGGATGTTTCAGATAACATTCTATTGGCAAATCGTTGATCTTTGGTGAATGCATAGATCGCAAGTGGTTTAGGACGCGAGTAGATGAAATTGATACTGTCTTCAATCTTCTCCAACTGTCAAAACCAAACATGCTTTCGTTTTCTAAAGATTGGACATGTGTGCTATCTATTACCTATTCCGGGTTATGCAAGCTTCAGTCATTGTTGCTGAATATCACTTACCGTAATTATGGGGAGCAGTGGACCAAAAATTTCTTCAGTCATTATTGCTCCCTGTAGTGGGGGATCTACCAAGATTATTGGCTCAACAAACCTGCAATGCTAGGACAATATTAAAATTGGGCTTGCATATCACAATATGAAACCAACAGCAACAGTTCAAATAAAAAGCTATTAGCCAGCATTTCAGAAGAAACTGTACAGTTCTTCCTTACAGGTTCTTTTCATCCATGAAGGAACCATAGACAATAGAGTTTTGGACAGCAGGGTCGCTTAGCAAATTCTTCAATCTCAAGAAATGTTGTTGGTTAACAATTCTGGCAATGGAGTTTGATGCTTGTGGATCTTCCCCAAACATTTCCTTGATCTTGACCTTCATCAATTCCACCTGATGGCAATGCGAAGAAAAACTGATCAATATGTAATTACTTATAAGAGGGGAAAAAAATAAGTGAAAATGATCAGTAATTTTCCAGGGTCATACCAGAGTAGATGCATATCTCTTTTCCACCAAGATGTAGTCAACAGCAACGCATGCTTGACCAGCGCAGGCTCCAAATTTTGACACAAGTATTCGATTTACAGCCACCTTGGTACATTACATAGCACAACAAGAGAAAATGGGGGATACAATAAGGATTACAGCCATGAATTTGGACGACTTATCAATATACATAATATATCAGTGAGACTATAGCACAAGTAATTAAAAATGTACGTACCTCTCTGTCCCAAGAAGAAGATAAGGAATCAACAACGGCAGGGCACTTTCCACCCAACTCCAGAACAACTGGTGTCAGATGCTTCACAGCAGCAGCCATTACCAGTTGCCCGACCCGTGCACTTCCTGGTGAACGATTTGTTGTTGAAGAAGAATGAATGAAAGATATAACCGGTCTTATATGCACTTGTAAGTTTGTCATCAATTGTTGACGGTGGATGAAGATATGCAATCGTTGATTAAGCACAATGGCCTATCTAAAGGTCATTTTCAATGAAGATGCTGAAAAAAACAGCATGTTACCCAAAACAAAGAATATCTTTTCTTTTTCTCTTTTAGTAAGTCGTCAAAATTTTATTAAATGAAAAATGGGGATACAAAGAAAACAAAAGTCTCCTGCTCCCATATATGCAGAAAGGGTCAGAGTTATAAAGAAGAGAAAGAAACTAGCAAACTTTAGTTCTCGTGGGATTGTTATGTTTATGATTATCTATATATGTTCCACGTGTGTAAAATGTATACCTGTGAAAAGAATCTTGTCCCATTTCTGCTGCAGGAGTTGTTCACCAACAGCTCCACCTCCTTGGATGACCCTGATAGCTCTAGTATCTAGATAAGTAGGCAAGCTATTAGCTAAGAGCGAAGAACAGGAAGGAGCCAACTCTGAAGGTTTTAAAACCATTGTGTTTCCTGCGGCAATTGCTCCGATCAATGGTTCCAAGGATAGCCCTGCATTTTAATTGTCACCAATTAGTCTCAAATTTCTTTATTTTTCTTTCCATCAATTTGGTGGTCGTCAATGCAGCTGAGGATGGAAATACTGGTGATGAACCTATGTAACATATCCAAGGAAGGCTCGGTGATTTTACTAGTGTATTGCTTAATTATACCTTCTTCATTTTCAAAGTTCCAATTATATATCTCAAACTTCAACTCCTAAGACATCCAATTACACTGAAGTCTCATATGATACTTATATGTACCCAAATGAAAAAATTTAGATATATATTTAATATGGGAATAGTCTACAAACAAAGGATTAGCTCAATGTTCTAGCCCTTTTTAACACTCATGAAAACGATATTTCACTTACCAAAAGGGAAATTCCAAGATGAAATTACAAGGACCAGACCAAGTGGCTCGGGAACCACTTCCGCAGAAGAGAGCAGAGCAATTATGGGTAGTTTCGCCTATCAAAAAATTGTCATGAAAAATGTTTCCTGTGTGCTTAATATGCAATTAGAATATGGCAAGAGAGTTACCTTTTTGCTTGACATCCATTCTTTCAAACCTTTCAAAGCATAGTTTATAGATTTTTTTACAGTCCCTATCTGCAGAATTGCTCAGCTTGTTAGTATAATTCACACTGCATATTTAAGATGATTATGCATGCATGAGGCAGGCAGTGCATTTTTATTTGCAGACAATTAATGTTCGAAAGGTTAAATATTAAACTTTTTTTTCTTTTTCCATCAATTAAGAAAACTAAAATGAAATTATGACTGGTTATGGATACTGGACATATATATATCCTCCTCCCACGAGAAGATTATAAAATATATGACCAACCAATACGTTGAAATATCATATTCATACCCTCAAATATAAAAGAGAAAACTAGTTACCTCATCTCTAAATGCCTCAACATGATGCTTCCCCAAATCCTCCTTGAGAGCCTGAAAGATTTCTGCCTCTTTTTCCTTGAGGAACAGGAGCAACCCTTTAAGCTGAGACTGCCTCCAAGATGCATCTCTTGTCTTTCCACTCCTAAAGTATTGCCTCATATCCTCTAAAGCACCCTCCAAATCCATTTTGCTCTCCGTTTCCGTCTGATATATACTGTTTTGTCAAAGAAAATAACACCTCTCTTCTAGAGTGCATGCAATATATATATAACACCACTTACATTGCATACATATAGTTTCCATTTTTTCTTAGGCTTCATGAAATTAAAGCATCATCCACAGCTTGCGTATTTGGTAGCGTGGGCCACAGATTTTATATTCGGACTGATTTTTTGTGTGTTGAATTGGGAGGTGACTTGTCGGGATGGGAGTATCCCATGGGAACATATCATACTAATAATGCCAATTTATAGCCTTCTAGCTCCATCTCTAAATTGACAGTCATGAAAAGCACCATAGGTTCTCAATTTAATTAGTCGTTGAAGTTTTTGCATCTTGGAAAGCAATTACGACGAATGTGACATTCTGTTTTACTGCCTAGGTGTTTTTTTTTTTTTCAATAAGCCATTATTAAAATTTTATTAGGGGAAAAAGATCTTCTTGTTATTTCCAAGAAAACTTAATCATCTAGCTCTGTAATTAATTAAGATGTGCCTTCTCATTTAGAAAAGGTAAGGGGATTACGCGAAGGAGATATCTGATCCATCCGGGAAAGAAAAGTAAGGTTAAAATGGAATTCTTGGAAATATGTCTGGTTTGGTTGGATTGGGGAATATTAATATACATACAGATGAAGCAAGCGGTGAACTGCAAACTAATTAAGTGTCAAGCATTTACTGTTAGAAGGGATCCGATAGCAGAGAGGCCAGGGGGCCAGAAATTAAAACACTTGGAAGAAATGGAAATAAGAAGAGAACCTACAACTGTAACTTGGTCTAAGTAGAGGACCAGTCTGCAAATTAATAATGTTTGGCTTGGCTAAGTATTCGTATACTTCTTCCAATAATAAATACATTTGCAAAGAAGATGACAACACATAATTAAAGACAAGAGAAGAAGAAGAAGTAGTTGGTGGGAATATGGCAATATATTTTGATTAATTAGGACAGGTATATGCAGCCAGGTGGTGCTTGAAGACGTAAGCAAGAAACATAACACATGCATGGTCAATGGCTAATTAATTTTGGATGCTATACTTATGGTATGAGATGCCTGTTATGCTTTGCTTGGTGGGTTTTTGGTAACCCTAATATATATATAAGCGAAACTGCAGAGAGAGCAGAGAACCCTGCTCTGCTCTGCTCTTGCTGGGACGTAGGTGTTTTTAATATCCGCAGTACAGATGTGTTCCACACGTATAGCTGGGGCATACGAAGCCAAAAATATGGGATTACTGGATGGAGGGTACGAATATGATAATGATAATGCATCAGCATCGCAATCTCTCAACAACTTCTGTTTCTGCAATGAATGTGGTTTGTTTTGATCGGTGAGCGTAGGTAGGCTGTTATTAAGCCACCAAAACTCAAAGTAGTCCAATCTCAGGAAACCCCAAAAGCCAATTCGTACATCTTCTAATATAAGCATATTAAGTTTTTGCATTAAAGAGAAGGGTTCTTGCCACCAACTCTACACGTTACATCATTCATTGATTGGGAAATTTGGGAGTTTTCCTTTTTTTTTCGGGAGTGATCAAGACTTGTTGAGAGATTGGGGATCTATTCTCAGCATATTATGTTTTCAAATTAAAACAGCAAATTCTTTCCCTTTTAAAAAAAATTAAAACAGGAAATCATATTAGAATTCCACTCCAGGCCCAAAGTTAGAGATAATAGAACTGTTGGCGTGGGCGGGTTGGGGCTGATGATGAATGAATGATACATTGATTCATACTGAATAAGATGCTCTTCACTAGGGCAGAGCAAAAATCCCGAGCCGACCCTACCGACCCGCTACCGACCGACGTCGGCTCGGTAGATGGCGGTAGATATGTCCCTGGAAGCATGGTCGGCTCGGCTTCAAACCGCCCCGCAGGACCGTCGGTAGGAATGCGTGTGGGTGTCGGTCAGTATGTCGGAAGCCGAGCCGACCACGGTTGAACCCTCACCCCTAACCCTAGATATAAATACTCTAATTACACACACTTACCATTACATCCCTCTCCCTCTCGTCAACCAGCCGCCCGCCCCTCCCTCCTCTCTCTCTCTCTCTCTCTCTCCCTCTCAACCCTAATCGACCATCGACCATCTGCTCTCCTCCCAGTCTCCCACCTCTCTCTCAAAATCCTCTCTGTCTGCCATCGCCCACCGCAAGCAAAGATGTTAAATCATCTCCCACCCTAATCGGCCATCATCGCCTCCTCCGTCTTCAACCCCGTCGCCTTCCATCGTCTTCGCCTCCCGTCGCCTTCAATCGTCTCCTTAAATCAACCCCAGAGGTGAGTTTGTTTCCTTTCTCTTTTCTCCGTCTTCGATTTCTTCTTCTCCACCCTCTCTCTGTCGAAAATCCCCAATTCAAAACCCTAATTCTTCAAACCATCAATTAACTTTTAGTTTGAGTTTAATTGATAATATAAATACTAATTTCCCTTCTCTTGTATTTTGCAGGTTAAAAAGGCTTCATGTTTGCGATTTGAAAGGATTTGAAGGGAATCAAGGGATCGACAAAGGTCTATTCTCTTCTCCATTTTCGATTTCTTCTTCTCTGTCTTCGATTTCTTCTTCTCTACCCTCTCTCTATCGATTTCTGTGAAGGAATAGAAAATCCCCAATTCAAAACCCTAATTCTTCAAACCATCAATTAACTTTTAGTTTGAGTTTAATTGATAATATAAATACTAATTTCCCTCCTTCTCTTGTATTTTGCAGGTTAAAAGGCTTCACGTTTGCGATTTGAAAGGATTTGAAGGGAATCAAGGGATCGACAAAGGTCTGTTCTCTTCTCCGTCTTTGATTTCTTCTTCTGTGTCTTCGATTTCTTCTTCTCTACCCTCTCTATGTCTTCAATTTCTTCTTAATTTTCTGTTGTTATATAACAATTCCGATTTGTTTCTTAGTTCTTACTATAAAACTTTCATGTACTGTAGGTTTTACAAATCTAATGGCTACACCTAATGAGATGCAAGTTCAACCTCCATTGCCATCCATTGGAGCTGAAGTAGCTCAAGGCAATGAAGGTCAAACTAATGTGGCAGCAAAGAGGGAGAACACAGATGCAGTGCAGCCTTGCAATCCCAAAAGATCGAGAGTGTGGGAGCACTTCATGAAGTGTGAAACTGATGATGGCGATGTGATAGCTAAATGCCTTCGATGTGCGTAGGAGTTGAAAGCTCATCCAAAGAGGAATGGTACTTCTGGTATGTTGGGCCATTTAGAAAGATGTTTGAAGAATACTTTTCTTGATGAATGCCATCAAACTGTATTAGGCAATAAAGTAGGGGATGATGGAAAGAAATCTTTGTCTGCGTATAAGTGTGATTAGGATGCAATTAGGAAAACACTTGCTCGAATGATAGTTGTAGATGAATTACCTTTTAGATTTGTGGAGGGTAAGGGGTTTCAGTAGCTGATGTCAGTTTCTTGTCCTAGGTTTAGGATTCCATCTAGATGGACAGTGTCTAGAGATTGCTTGCAACTTTACCTAGATGAGAAGAAAGTCTTAAAGTCATATCTGAAAACTAATTGTGATAGAGTTAGCCTCACAACTGATACTTGGACATCAATCCAGCGCATTAATTACATGTGCCTCACTGCACATTTCATTGATAAGAAATGGAAATTGAAAAAAATGATTCTGAATTTTTGTCCCATTACTAGTCATAGGGGGGAGAAAATTGCTGCTGCTGTTGAAAGGTGTTTAACTCAGTGGGGAATTAATGGTGTGTTTACTGTGACCGTAGATAATGCATCATCAAATGATAAGGCATTAGAGGGTTTGCAAAAGAGGTTAAGCAAGCGTAAGGGAAGCATTTTAGAAGGTAGATACATACATATGATGTGTATGGCTCACATCATTAATTTGATTGTTAATGATGGACTGAAAGCAGCAGGAAAGTCTGTTTATAGGGTTCGTAGGGTTGTCAGATATGTGAGGGCATCTCCGGCAAGGTTAGACAAGTTTAGGGAGTGTGTCAAGATTGAGAAATTATCATCAAAGGCTTTGTTGTCATTAGATGTCCCAACTAGGTGGAATTCAACCTACATTGGTGTTTTTGATAGATATCCTGATGTAGATGACAATTTTAGGGATGAAATGGAATCTGCTGAGAAAAATATAGCTGCTGATTGGCCTGGATTACCCACTGTTGATGATTGGGTTAGAGTTAGAAAGTTGTGCAAGTGTCTCAAAAACTTTTGCAATCTGACCAAGTTTGTTTCTGGTTCGTCTTACATCACTTGCAATGCTTTTTTTTATGCAATCAATTCTGTGTATGAACTGTTAAACTCCTGGGCAGCAAGTCATGATCTTGAATTGAGTGTCATGGCACAAAACATGCTAGTGAAATTTGAAAAGTATTGGGGGGAGTTAGAGCAATTTAATATGGTAACTTTTATTACTGCCATACTTGACCCGAGGCTTAAGTTCAAGTATGTTGAGTTCTCTTTGAAAAATACATATGGTGAAGTTGTTGGAAGTAGGATGTGGGATAAGATAATCTTTGAGTTGTTTGATGCTTATGGTCATTCCCTATTCCCTCAATCCTTTGGAGTCCAACAATCGATTCAGCCTCAACAAGATGGTGAACAAGATGGTGAACAAGATGGTGAAGATGCTGATGGGCTTGGGAGTTTGTTATCAAAGAGGATATCAATGTTCCTGAGGTTGGAGGGTGCTGATGGAGAAAACAAAACAGAATTGGATAAGTATATAGGGGAAGCTACCGAGCCATATGTTAAAGATTTTGAAGTCTTGTCGTGGTGGAAGGTCAATGCAGCATGATTTCCAATCCTATCAGCAATGGCTCGTGATGTGCTTGCTGTCCCCATCTCGACTGTTGCATCAGAATCTGCATTTAGTACCGGTGGCAGAATTCTTGATGCTTTTAGGAGTTCTTTGTCTCCTAAAATTGTGCAAGGCCTCATTTGTGCTCAAGATTGGATGCGAGCAGGAGCACCAGACTACCATTCCGAATGGGAGGAGAGTGTAGCAGATATTGAGAAGCTCGAAAATGGTATTTTACTTCTCTTTTCTTCATGTTTTTTGCACTAAGCTTGGTTGTTCTTCATTTTCTTTCATTATTTCAGTTTAGTTACTTACCACTAACATCCATTTTTGTTTTTTCAGAACTGGCCGATCTGTGTATAGAACCAGCTATTGAAGTTTGATGGAATTCTGGTGTGTGTTGCTTTTCCAATTATGTAAATGGTTGTTTTGTGATCTTCTTGTCCCTATTTTACAATTCTGGTTTGCTCAATATTTTTTCAACTTGGCAGGAATTGGGTTGACAACTTGGCTCCTTAGTTTTTATCAGATTAAGCCAACAGCTTTTGGATTGAAGAGCCTTCTTTTGATATCATAGGCTCTTCAATCATGATTGTATTTAAGTATTTTGGCTTTCATACAATCATTATATGGATGTATTTAAGCATTATTAAGTACTTTGACAATCATTGATTGTTTCTGGAATGCTTATGAATGTATTTTTGCGAATCCTTGCATGTTTGTGGAATGTTGGATTTTGCGACACGGTATGTTCGGCATGCCGACCGTACCGATCGGTATCCTGTCGGCGTTGGCGAATTGTATGTGCGGTATAAGCCGATCGGTATGTTGTCGGTAGGGGAGTGCAGTGTCTACCGACCTACCGACACAAAAATCGGCACGGTAGTGCCGAGCCGTGCCGATTGCTCACCCCTACTGTTCACTTCTCATCATGTCCTTTTTCTTATCCAATGAAAAAAGCATCATAAATACTTACTTCAATGGCACTACTGATGCAAAATAAAACACATTTGAGTTTTTCCTTTATGAAAAATATTAAAATTATATTGTTTGTAGTAATAGAGACTAATAAATAAAAAATCAATGTATACCTTATTATTTTAAGACATGCTCTATCGTCAAATTCTTATTGAATATTTTTCTTTGGTCATTCTTATAATCTTATTGTAACTAGCCTAAATATAAAAAATATTAATATATTTGAATTGAATATATATAAACCGTTTGAGATACTTTATTTCTTTTTTATTTCGATATGGAGATGACAACATTGAGTACTAATATAGGTTCGCTGTAAATTTGAATACTTGATTTTATAGGATTATAGATTGAAAATCTAAACAAAAATAGATTTTACGCACAATTCAAAAGAAAGCAATTAAATCAAGGAGGGGCGAAGCCTGAATTGATTTAAGTAGTAGCAATTGACAGCAGACACGTCATGGATTGGTAACTATGTGAAAATTGGCCATGTAGCTTCAATTTTCATACATAGGCATGCATAAAATCAACATTAAGAATTTATTTCAGGGTCTAAACTTTTTGTGAATAAGATGGTTATTTATTTCCAAGATTATTAGCCTATCACAGCTTCTTGCCGAAATAAATTAAGTTTGTACATAGGAGAAATTCTATGGTGCTCACGCTGTACGTGACTTGGTAGAGGTGACCCCACTTTCTTACTACCTCAATTAAAAATTATCATATATAAATTTATTTTATTTTATATTTTATTTTAAACCCTAATTTAGTTTTTTTTTTTTTTACACTACAGTCTCTTCTTCCTTCCTCCCAAAATCTATGGGTTTCAGATCTTTTTGTCAAGAGACAAAGATTTTCAAAACTAAGCGAAGAAAAAAATTTTGTAATGAGGAGGCTGAATAGAAATCAAAATCAACGCACGCTGTACTTGACTTGGTACAGCGTGACCCACTTTCTTGCCACCTCAATTAAAAATTATCATATATAAATTTATTTTATTTTATATTTTATTTTAAATCCTAATTTAGTTCTTTTTTTTTTACACTACGGTCTCTTCTTCTTTCTTCCCAAAATCCATGGGTTTCAGATCTTTTTGTCAAGAGACAAAGATTTTCAAAACTAAGTGAAGAAAAAAGCTTTATAGAAATCAAAATCAAATTTTGTTAATACTGGTTCACGCAGAGTGGAGTTTCTATTCGGTGGTTTCCATTATTGATTTCTATTGATTGTTCCTGCAAATTCCATGATCTAATGAGCAAGCCAATTTATTATTTTTATATCATAAAATACTGGAAAAAAAAAATTAAAAGCGAGTATTGTTGTATGTTATTCTCCAACAATTTCAGCAAAAAATTGTTAAAGCCGAACCAAATGGCTAAATCAGTTCTTTGTTTACACTTCGTTAAGGGACTGACAAATATCTATCCCACTTCCAATTTTTTCCAAAACTCTATGTTTTTTCTTTCTCATCCAAACCTAAAGATTGATAAGAATAATATCTTAACTCTTATAGTGATTTTTGTTTGACCGTGGTGTGCTTCCCTGTCTCTACCCACCAAGTCAGGAAGATGAGAAGGAAGAGTAAAATCCACGAGTTTGATTTGTCCAGTGTCCATTTATATTTTGAGTAGAAGAAAAGAATTAGGGTATTAGGGTTTTATAATTTTAAAAATAAAAATATAAAATAAAACAAATATATATAGTAATTTTTAATTGAGGTGGCAAGAAAAGTGGGGTCACGCTGTACCAAGTGGCGTACAGCGTGCGCACCATAGAATTTCTCTGTACATAGTATTAGTCCGGTACAATTACAAGACAGCAAAACAATTACCACTAGTTACAAATTCAACCAATTCCCTGTCAACGAAATGTACAATACACATTCCTACTTTCCTGCTGAGCACCTCACAGTTTCCCTTGATTTGCATTCCAACCTAAAAACACGATTACACCCTTTTTCTTTTGTCAAAAAAAAAAAAAAGAAAAAACGAAGAAAAGATTATAGATGAAAAAGTTCTATTGTGGTCCTGAAATCTGAAAATATCGGATAATTTATATGATTTAAGTACTAAGCAACAAAGAGGAAAGTTGATCCTCTAGAACTTTGAGTCAGGATTCTCAAACTGTTACACACACCGACGGATTTTTTTTTTTTTTGAACAGTATTACAAAGTAATAGTTCCGAAACCACAAACCTTCACATCACCGCATTTTGATTGCCTTCTGTAATTTGCCTTTCGTTATGTTATGGCCCTTAAGAGGTCCACACCAGTCAATGCATTACTGCCTGCCTCCCATCCTAGGATCCTAAGAATGTGCTAACAGACTAGGACCACACACCATGCTTTCATCCCCCATCAGCTTCTGTAGTCTGTCCATCGACATTAACGTACTAAGCCATAAATCATGACAGAGGGCTCGAAGAGAACTTGTCTGTCTGGGCCACCTTATATTACCCCATCCATGCTTCATTTCCATAATTTTCAACTGCCTTGGTCACTACAGTTTAAGAAATGAAGAAAAAAGGCCCACCAATCAGCTTTATAAAAGAGAATAAATGACTTTTTTGATCCAAAAAGGAAACAGAGAAATCAAGCAAAGCCCACCATAACTGCATATCTTCATGCCGCTAATGTCAATCTGCCACCCTGTGGTTGTGGTGTGAGATTAGCTTGTTTTCTCTTTCCACCCTTCACTGAAAACCAAATTAACAAGACCACATCAATCAGTTGTGCTCTTCAAAATAGGTATAAACTTCATACCTACTCGGGTTCCATCAATTATCTACAGATATGCAGGAAATAAATTAATATCAGCAACATCTCTTTCTCGTAATAAATCTCTTTTGATAGCAGTTGTAGGTTGTAACTGTTTCTTCCCACATCAAGATTTAATTGCTTTATTATTATTTAGTAACACGCAGAAGGAAGTGGCAACATTTAATGTACCTGACAAAATCTCTCCGAAAGTGTACATTAACAAGCCCGAAACTTGGACTAAATCTAATATAGATAAATGAAAACAAAATACACCAACGGATTCCTATGTTGAAAAAAGGAAAAAGTGTGCTAGCAGTGAACCTAAAAAACTTAACTTCAGTTCTGTTTAAAACAATATAATCCAAGGTTTATACTGACCTTTATTTCTTTCCATTTTTCTTCTGCTACGCCAGAGCAGTCGTATTGGCGTACCAGGAAATCCTGCATCTGTACGTAGTTGCTTCTCCATGTACCGCCGGTATGTCTCAGGAAACAGTGTTGCGTCATTAACAAAGAAAACAAATGTCGGTGGCCTTATTGCAGCCTGCAATAGAATACTTATAGTAAATCACAAAGAGATACCAAGAGTATGCTTGGATGATAAATTCAACCGTCGGAATTCGCAATTCAAAAGAAAACACCCTAACACCAAAAGCCCCAAAATACCAGTAGTTTTTTATGAAGTATGTACAGTGCCAAAATATTGTAGTATTATTTGTCATATCCATAAAGATCAAAATTTCAGCCAAAATAACCATAATAAGACTAACTTGCTTAGAAACCTGGAGGAGGAAGAAAGGAGTTCCATCAAAAAATAAAATAAAGGCATAACATGACTACCTTCCTCGCATAGATATAGTACCTGAGTGCAGTAATAAACACGCCCTCTCTTGCCGCCTTTGGTCCGTGGAGGTGATTTGAAAGCTAATGCTTCTTGGACCACTTGATTCAGTGTGGCAGTACTTAGCCTTCTTGATCTTTCCTTTTCAACTGTGGCAGCAGCAACAATGATCCTGAGAAGGATGAACAAGTAATCAGTCAGCTGGGATACTCTTCCAGTATCAAAAAGAAAATGTCTAGCACTGACATTTAGAAAAGAAAAGTCCAAAAAAGGAGGATGACTGAAAGACAAGGTTTTTCACATAGAGCTTCCCATGCCACAACGCTTTTCAGAACACCCAGATATATTTTTCACCAATTTATCCCTGCCATCTTATTAAAGTGTAAACTTTTGTAGCCCTTTATTGGATGACAGAAAACTGGCCTATGTTACATATGGTCCCAGACCAATGTGGCAACTTGTTCAAGACTATCATTTGCGATCTTCTTAATGCCACAAAAAAAAAAGGAGAAAAATACCAAGAATCCATCTTTAGCTTCACCACGTACTTCAGAGTCTCCTCAAGCCTACTTCTATGTGTTACTCTTATTTAGAGAGAATCCAACTGTCCAATTATATTATGGTGGGAACAAATGCATAAATAAGAATAGCAAACAACTCCACAAACAAGTATCAGGAAATGTAAGTTTGGCAGTAATGATCAACTGAACAATAAGTCTTTAAGAATCATGGAAATAAAATATGGTAGAGACATACTTATCAACACTTTGCCCAGCAATCGCAGTTGAGTAAACAATTGGAGCCCAATCAAGGATTCGGAGCTTCTCCCTGACGTCTTGTTCATAATATGTTGCAGTTTCCTGGTTTTTATTTGGTATTGTATCCCATTTATTTACAACAATCAGGCAACCTTTCCCTTCTTTCTCTATCCTTTCAGCAATCCTATAATCCTGCATCATTCAGGATTATGTATTAATACAAATTAAGAGACAACAATGTCAACATGAGTCCTCAGAATTACAGTTAGAGATGGAAAAAAGGGCAAAATGTATTATTCATCCAAATGAATGAAAACCTAACACAATGCATGTGAAATGACAGTTCACACCACTATCCCTATAGCTATCGATGCGATACACTATTTTCTCACATGTTCTAATAATGACAGCACAAGCAGTAAATAGTTGACATGTTCGCAAAAGCCAGAATTTGATCTCCAATTTTCAGTGAACTGAAGCTACAATCTTGTGGATCCACCAACAACAAGCCTAACTTGATGTTATGTAGACAGATTTTTTAATCTGTTCTACATCAGTACATCAGTAATATGACACATGATACAAGCTACTCTATTTAAATATAAAAAGGGATACTCTGTAGATAAAGTACCTGTTCTGTGATGCAAGCCATAGCCTCAATGACGAGAGCAACAACATCAGAACGGCGAATTGCACGAAATGCACGGTTCACTGACAAAGACTCTGTGACACTACCAGATGAAGCTATAGCTGCTCTTCTCCTGATTCCAGCCGTATCAATAAGTTTAAACTTCTGCAAAAAAAAAATTACTATGTAACTTCTGACGTACTAAGAGAATAAAAAGTGAACCGACTTGTACAAACATTTATTTTATTCAATTTTCAGTTATGCTTTCCAAGTAAGCTGATCTCATATCTAACAATAATAGTAAGGTATCTTCATGACAAGATGGAATTATCAATCACATTATAGCATCTGCATCTATTTGCCCACTCTATGCAAGCAGCAGGAGAACAGATAATATGTGGATCCTTTCACCAGATGTGTCTGGATGCAACTAAAAAGCAGCAGTCATAGTTGTGCGTGTTTTACCAGTACAGTAGGTGACTTGCACATTGATCGCGAATTAGGATATAATGTATGCAGAATGCGGTCTACCCGAACTTATACTTTCTATACAATACAAGGAGTGTCAAATTCCAAACCTGGCCATCTGGTCCTGTGAATTCAGTGTCAATAGCATCACGAGTAGTACCACTGATAGGGCTAACAATGGTTCTATCTTCTCCAACCAATGCATTCAAAATGCTACTTTTACCAACATTAGGGCGGCCAACGATAGCAATTGCAGGGATATAGTCTTCTTCTTCAACAAGATTTTCTGGACCCTATGAAAGATGATAATTGGTTTAGCAGTTTGGTTGTTAATAAAGTTACAGAACACCACAAGCTATTCTCCATCTATAACAAATGCTGCAAGTTGATAGCATATTTAAATTCCAGTAATGGCGGTAGTTCGTGGCTTATTATAAAAGAACATAGTTAACATAATACCATTTTTTAAAAATTTGTAGTAACAATCATAGCATCCATGCTTTTGTGTACAGTTGATGAATTACTAACCTCAGCTTTTGCCAATTTGGAACATACAAGATCAAGAAGCTCCCAGATTCCAGTCCCAGATATGGCAGAAATAGGAAGTGGCGAGAGTCTGGTAGGACAACCAAAGGTGCATACTCTACTTATTCAATATCAAATGCAAGAAAATTGCCTAGGGTTTACAATGCAACAAATTGAACCTAATCTTAACTCATAAAGGGAAAAAGATAAAAGGGAAAACATTCTGTACACACAATCCTGAAAAAACATTATCCTATACCAAAAGCTGAGGTGATAAAAGTAGCTTGGAGTACCCGAATTACGTACAACAGTTTTAATAATTGAGGTCAAACTTACTACGGCCCCCAATAATTTCCACTAATTATAGTTATCAGGCATTGCATTGAAAAGCAACAAGAGGCTGCTTATGCTCATTAGAGGTAGATCAACATTTTAATAACCTTTGGGGGAAGTTCCCTCCTCAAATGCAGATGAAAGATAGCATTTGAAGCTCGAAAAGTTTTTGTGGAGAAATTGAAAGACTAAAGTTTTTCTTAAAAAAAAAAAAAAACTCTGGACCATAGTAAAGCAATGTGGCAGGAGAAGTACTGCGTTCTTATCTGACGTCCCATGATAACCTTAGCTCCACATTTTCTACTTATAAGACACACAGACATTCAGAAAGAAAGAAAAAAGAATAGCATACCCCAATGACCAAAACTCAAGTGCTTGCATGACTCCCTTTCGTGGAGATTCGCATTTATTCACAGCCAGGAAGATGCACTTGTGTGAGTAGTTCTTGCGTAACCAGTCAGCAATCTCCACGTCAGCTGCTATTGGACCAGTCTGTTCAGCATATTTTTCACCAGGTCATTTTGCATAAACACTGGAGAAGGTTGCATTCAATGTCCTATGCAAACCACTTTCCAAAATGTTCCACGTTCTTACCTGACCATCAACAAGGAATATGACAACAGATGATTCTTCTACAGCTGCCATAGCCTGTCTCTCGATCATTGATGGCATCCTAGCAACAGCCGCCTCCCTGGCGGCAAGTGGAATCCCATCCATGCCAACAGTTGTCGTGATAGCCAATTCTTCCATAACGTTATCCTGGGATTTTGACAAGGTAAGGACTCCACCAGTATCTACCACCATAAACTCATACTCTCCGCAGTTCACTCTCCCATACAACCGGTCCCTGGTGACTCCAGGCTCATCCACCACAATTGCCCTATTTCCCTACAATTGTACATGAATTCACGAAATTTAGCATTCACAAATAATAATAATAAAAAAAAGAGCCCACCTTGGAAAACTAAATTACTGACCCCAACGAGACGGTTAAAAAGCGCTGATTTGCCAACATTGGGCCTCCCAACTATAGCAACTTTGGGCAAAAGATGGTCAGGAATCTGCATTCATTCATATAGTACTGACAAGTTCCTCAGTATCAATCACCTGAAAAGGGAATTGTAAGAAGAAGAACAGATAAAAGTAAAAGCTAACGTTTTTGCTGGTGACTTGTGTCCTCTTCTTCTTTCTGGATTCCTTTTTACCATCAGTGTCATCCTCTGCCAAAAAAAACAAGGTAAAAATATTTAAAAATTTAAAATTTTAGAAACTCAATTTTGGTTTATTCAGATAAGGCAGGGAAAAAAAAAAAGACCGATTATCAATTGGCGAGACAAGGAGGAGGAGTATTCTCTAACGGCGAATTTGGCTTCCTCTTCCAGCTCCTCCACGTCAATGTCGTAATCGTCGGTTTCGTCGGATTCGTAGAACTCCGTATCCTGGTCGGCGGCGTCATCTTGGGACTCTTCTTCGGTTTGGAAGCTGTGGGGGGTGTCGGAAGCGGCAGACTTGGGGAGGAAAGAAACAAGAGGAGGAGAGCGAGGGAGGAAATGGAGGGAGACGGGAGGAGGAGTTGAGGTGAAGCAGAGGAAAGAAAACGAGGGTTTTGGGAGGGAAAGATTTTTGGAGAGTAAGAGGTTGCTGGTAATGGTAGTTGTCCTCATTTTTGTGGCCGTTTTTCTTTTTTCTCTTTTCGCTGAAAGCCGAAGCTTTCGCGGGGTTTAAAGCTGCGCTGCGCTGGGTTTATCCTCTTTTTCTTTTCTTTTTGAACATCTGGATTTATCTTCTTCTTTTTCTTCCCTTTTTACGTTTTTTTTTTACAATTTTTCATGAGCTTCTTACTTTGGCGGATTTGTAGTATTAGTTTTTGGACTAGTTCTTTTTTAGTGGGCCTGAGCTGGTTACAGAAACAGCATCCTGACATTTTGGGCTGCCAATGTTGTCTAAAAATCATTCTCTCCATTGTATGGACTAGATATGGTGAGTGCCAAGAAGAGTCAGTAGTATCCTTTTTCCAAAAGATCTCCAAATTAATAAGAGATTGCAAGAAACAAAAAAAGACACCATGAGAGAGAAAGCGAGAGATACTTCTAGAGAGAGAGAGGGGGATAGATCTAGGGAAAGGATTACTGCAATCCAAAAAAGCCCAGACCCTGGACATGGAAACCAGAATAGCTCATGTGTTGAGCTGGAGATGAATGAGGATATGGAGGAGGATTCTATTGCTGTGGATGCTGAGAGATGCACGAAGAAGGTCAAGATAAGAGGGGAGGATGACATGGAGGCAGAAACTCAGGAGCTCGCGACTCGCTCTACTACTCCTATCCCTATTGCAGATGCTGCTCAAACAGCCAGGACTGAAGATGCTTCATATCAGGTAGCCACAGGCCATAACAATTGGGAACAAAATTCAAAGGAAACCCACATGGAAGAACCGAAGCTCTCCTACAAAGACAAACTGACAAGTGAAGGTGAGTTTTCCTCTCACTACCCTTGGGCTTTGGAAGGTGAAGCAGAGTATGAGGATGGTGACATTGTATTTTGTGAGAAGGATGGGGAAAAAGTGGTGGAGCTATCTGAGGCCTTCACAAAGCGACTGAGGAAGCCATGGGAGCAGGCTGTAGTTGTGAAAGTACTAGGGAGGGCGGTTGGTTTTAAAACGTTGCATTCTAAGATTCAATCGCTTTGGAAACCAGATGGGCCTTTCAAGATAATAGATTTAGAAAACAACTACTTCTTGATTCGTCTATGGGAGGAGGGAGACTACCACCACGCTCTGCTGGACGGGCCCTGGTCTATCTATGGAGATGTGATGTCTGTCCAGCCTTGGACCCTTATGTTTCGCCCTTCCACCGACAAGATTGAGAAGGTGGTGACCTGGATCCAGATCCTGGGCTTTCCGGTTGAGAAGTATCACTCGCTTGTATTGCTAGCCTTGGCAAGATTGGTAGGCACTCCGGTGAAACTAGACAGGAACTCGGAAAACCCCTCAAGGGGTCAATTTGCTAAGGTGGCAGTATGTGTCGACCTTACTAAACCTCTTAAGGGTACTGTCACATTGGATGGGGAAGTCTTCAAGGTAGTCTATGAAGGTCTGCCACACATTTGCTCTGTATGTTGTAAAGTGGGACACTTTGAGGATTCTTGCCCATTGGATTCGGAACAACAAGCTCAGGTTATAGCCCAACCAACAAACCAGAGCCAAGCCTCAAGCAGTCATAACGTGGAGGATAATCATACAAAGGGCATGAAGGAGAAGGCAGCGTCAAAAGAAGATAGTGGTGCCTGGATGAACGCTCCACGACGATCCCGTCGACCACCGAAGAGGCCAAATGACGGCCAACCCCGGCCAACCACCACTGCACAGCCGGTAGGTTCTGCTAATCGCTTTGATATCTTAGAGAGTCTGGATCATATGACACAGGAGGCCAATACTAGCGGCCATACCCAGGCCCACTCCACCTTTCAACCTGGGCGTAGCACTATACCAGCTTCCACCCTTACTCACAAAAAAGTCAATCCACCCAGGAAACAACCAGCCACCCCCAGATCCCAAAAGAACCAAAACGCTCATTCCTCACACAGAGCGCCCATGCGAGACATCTCTAATGGTCCACAAGCCAGCACTCTTCAGGCCTACACTAGTCACTATTTATCTAGAGCCCCTCCTGTCCAAAAACAAACCCACCTGAAAAGTAACACCACAAAGCCTAACGGCAAAGCCAAATGTCACTGAATCTCCCAAACACTCGGCCATAGTATTGAATGAGGCAAGAAACCGCGACCTTATCAGTGAAGGGGCGCACTTGCTTCATCCAAGTACCTCACACACCCAGTCAGTCCTTGTGGCCACCGACAATGGTCGGCCCCCACCTGTAATGACCCCACCAAGAGAACCACCAGATCATTCCACGACTCCTCCATTTGTTGGGGGTTACAAACCTCCTGATGGTCTGGGTCCAGAGCTGCAACTCCTACCAGGCCTCCAGTTGGCCATGACAGTTGATATGGAAACTCGAAAAATTCATGCCCCATCAGGTGAATCCATCGTAGAAGATGGAATGGTGGTAGAGGGTCAGCCCCTCTCTATTCAGTAACTCTGCAGAGATTTTTCTGCTAACCCCCTCTTTTATTTATATATATATATTTTTATGATTCCATTGCTTATTTGGAATTGTCAAGGGGTAGGGAAGAAGCAGTTTGCAAGAAGGTTTATAGATATGTGTCATTCTCATCACCCGGAGGTGGCGGTAATTGTGGGAGACAGGCAAATAGACTTATACGAAGACTGAACTTTTCCAACTCTCATCGAATCGAAGCACGAGGATTCGCTGGGGGTATTTGGTTGCTCTGGGATGAATTAAGGACCAAGGTGGAGATACTCTAAAATCATACGCAATTTATGCATATCAGAGTAACGGGGCAGAAGGATTCCTTTCTCTTTACAGCTCTCTATGCAAGTCCTCAAGAGAAATAGAGACGCTTCTTGTGGCAGGATTTGGAACTATTAGCGGCATCAATCTCTGAACCATGGATGGTGGCCGGCGATTTCAATGCTGTGCTTTGTGGTTGGGAGAGAATTAATAAATTCGGACAACACGGAGAGGCGAATAAAGCTTTCCAGAATTGTATTTTGGCCACTAAGCTGTTGGACTTAGGAGGTGTGGGGGGACAGTATACATGAAGAGACCTGGCAAGCAAGCCCGACTGGACAGATTCCTCTGCAATGACAGTTGGAGGCTAGCCTACCTAGAGGCCACGGTTTTTCATCTTACATACGCTTGCTCAGATCACCGTCCTTTGTTACTCCGAAATGGGTCCAATCCACCGCCAAAAGCCAATCGCCCTTTCAGATTCCAAGCGGCATGGTTGAACCACCCGGATTTTAAGCAATTCATTCATTCCTCTTGGCAAGATACTGTAGATATTACAACTGCCATTCAAGAGCTCACGTCCGATTTGAAGCAGTGGAATTATCAGGTGTTTGGGAACATCCATCTAAAGAAGAAGCGACTCCTAGCGAGATTGGCAGGAATTCAGCGTTATCTAGAAAAGAGATATTCTGAATTCCTTACTAATCTAGAGAAGGAACTTCAGATGGAATTGGACAACATACTAGTACAAGAGGAAATCCTTTGGGCACAAAAGGCCCGGTGTAAATAGATCCATGACGGGGACCGAAACACCGGCTATTTTCATGCCACAATCATTGTTCGCCGTAAAAGGAACAAAATTGAAGCTTTAAGGAATGATTCTGGAGCTTGGTGTATGGATGAGCAGGGGCTGAAGACTATTACGGCATCTTACTTCCAGAAACTTTTTACTGAAGAGGCTATTACTCCTCATTTATTCCAGCTCCCTAGATGCTTTCCTCATTTGGAGCTGGATGTTTGGGACGCGGTGCTGACCCCGTATTCAGATTCGGAGATCAAAGATTGTTTGGCATAGATGGGGGCTTTAAAGGCGCCAGGACCAGATGGCCTACACGCCATTTTTTTCCAAACTCAATGGCAATCTGTGGGTCCTTAAGTGTGCAGGTTCATCAAAGGAATTTTTGAAGAGGGGCACTGGTGTGATGGTTTAAATCAGACCCTCATCGTCCTTTTGCCGAAAGTGGAGAAACCGGAGCGATCAACCAATTCCGACCGATTGGCCTTTGCAACACTATGTATAAACTTGTGACCAAGCTAATTGTAAACAGAATCAGACCCATCTTGGGTAACCTTGTGGCTGCCACTCAATCAAGCTTCGTCCCGGGGAGACACATCACAGACAATACTATTATTGTCCAAGAAGTGGTGCATTCTTTGAAAAAAAAGAAGTGTGGCTCGGGTTGGATGGTGATTAAAATAGACCTTGAAAAAGCCTATGATAGGCTTCTTTGGATTTTCATTGAGGAGACATTAGTTGTGGCGGGTTTTCCTTCACAACTTATTGAAATTATTATGCGGTGTTTGACAACGTCTTCCCTTCAAGTGTGTTGGAATGGGGAAGCCTCCACGTCCTTTATGTTAGTAATATGCCCAAAAGCCAATCATGGATGTTTATTTATAGTCATGCACATACACTTTAAGGTTATCCCAATAAGTATCGTTTATGAGATAAACGCTTGCACATACTTATAACCCTAGAATATTTCATATTCTTAAATGTCCCTAGTCGATTATTATTATGGATGGGTTGTAATAATAAATCAAGACTAGCGTATGTTGAGAATTTATATGTGATATGAATTCTACATACGGGTACAAGTTGGAGAACTTGTGGACTGGACCAACCCACATAATATCGTCAAGGTATCCAACATATGAATCATGTACTTTGATATTATTCCTAGTCACCCGTAACTGGGTGGACATAAGGGTAATCATTGGGTATATACCGAGTATGTAGTGGGTTTTGATTGATCAAGAGGGGATTCGTCCAACCCATATAACGGGTATATTATCGGATGGTTTCTTGATAGAGTTGAACTGTAAATGCACGACCGTGCTCGGATTATGATATGTTGATATCTTTGGTATCCGTTTTACACAGTTAACTCGAGGATCAAGAAACCGAGATTAAACATATACGAGATTGACATATTCCATGTCTCGGTTTAATCTTAATAATGGGACGAAGGGACGATGACATATTCCGAGGCATAGAGAATCAGTACTGATCTTGTCGTTCGGGAAGCAATGATGTGTTGCTAGACGCCGCTCTTTGCTTATAATTGTAAAATGGGATTTTACAATTATTGTTGGATGTTACAAGTGCCTACAGGGTCACACACATAGAACCGATGATTCGGGCAGGTGGTTGAACCATAGTTGGACCATGGTTGGACCGGGTGTGGTTGGACCATGGTTGAATCGTGGTTGGACCATGGTTGAACCAGGGCTGGTTTTGGCATCAATAATTATCAGAATTATTGATGTGACATGCTTAGGTGGAGGTGTTAGGTCTGATGGGATTAGTGGGAGACAATGGTGGTAATGATCATCACCATTGGTCCACCATGTTGGCCATTAGACTAAACTAATGTGCACTATGAGTGTGTGTGGGGAATTAGACTTGTGATCAGATCACATTAATCTTTCTCCTACCCTTCTCACGTTTTCAGAGAAAAAGAAAACACCTCCCCTTCTGTTCTTCTTCTTTGAGAAAGAAGGAAGAACCAAAAACACCCAAAACACCAAGCTCCCGGTTTCTGCTGCTAGCACCCAGTCCGGGAGTGCTCGAGACTTGATTCGTGTGACGGTTTCAAGTCAATCACGGTTCGTGTGGATACCGTAGAGGGGCGAGGCCTTTGTCTGGCTCTAACTGATTCGTTCCAGCCTTTGTCTTGGTCTAGATGATTCGTTCCAACAATTAGGTGAAAGATCCTAATCCTACAGGTACGAAATTTTGTTATACGGTTTATGTTGCTTCACATGTGGTTCTTGGTTTAGTTTCCGTGTTTCCGCTGCGTGTTCTTCGTGCTATATGAATGTCATATTGCTTACGGAAACTTATAGTTTAAACCATCACGGGGTATCAGGCAAGGAGACCCTATCTCTCCCTACATCTTTGTACTGTGTATGGAAAGGTTGGGTCATTTAATTAATACTGCAGTGGCAGAAAAAAAGTGGAGACCGATTCAGCTTAGCCAGGAAGGGCCGAACCTATCCCACTTATTCTTCGCGGACGATTTACTTCTCTTTGCTGAAGCATCTACGGAATAAGTGCGGTCAATTAAAGGCTGTCAAGACTTTTTCTGCTCGGTTTCTGGGCACAAAATAAGTCAAGAGAAGTCAAAAATTTGCTTCTCTACCAATCTGCTGCATTCCACTGCAAAAAGAATTAGCGAGGCGTTTGGCTTCCAGTTGACGAAAAATCTAGGTAAACACCTAGGTGTTCCGTTACTTCATGAGAGAGTGAACAAATCCACCTTCTCTTTTATTGTTGATAAAGCCCACCAAAAATTGAGCAGTTGGAAAGCGGATAAACTGTCCTTGGCCGACCGTATCACCTTAGCTAAGTCGGTGCTTTCCGCTCTACCATCCTATTTAATGCAAACAACGAGGCTCCCCCGAGCAACTTGTGATAAGCTTGATTCCCTTTCTCGACAGTTTATTTGGGGATCGACTCCGGAGCACAGGAAAATCCACCTAATAAATTGGAATAAGTTGTGTGACCCTCGTCAAAGTGGAGGGCTTGGAATGAGGAAGATGAGATCGGTGAATGATGCCTTTATGCTGAAGGTGGCATGGATTCTATCTACTGAACAAGACAGATTGTGGGTAAAAATTTTCAGGGCTAAGTACTTCAAGGGTCAGGGTAAAGTACCGATCTCCTTAAGGCCAAAACAGGGGTCCAATTTGTGGAACGCGATATTCAAAGTCTGGGCCACGTTTCGCAATCTTTTGGGCTGGAAAATTGGAAATGGCGGGTCGGCCTTATTCTGGCTAGATAGGTGGTTGTTTCAAGATTGTTGTTTGAGTGATTTGGCACTAACCGAAGACTCCTCTCGGGATGCTGTAGTGGTTGCTAGTTTGGTGGATGACTCGGGCAATTAGAAATGGAATGAGTTGCAGGCGTGTTTCCCTGCTTCTGTGTGCGACAAACTGTGGGCAACCCTTATTCCTAGGGTTGAAAAAGGCCCGGATATTTTGTTTTGGAGTGAAGATTCAAAAGGAAATTTCTCCCTCAAATCTGCATACGCTGCCTTGGAAGATGTCAACTGGGGTAATAAAGACAAGTGTTGGGATGTCATTTGGAGATGGCGTGCACCAGCTCGAATTTGTTCTTTCTTTTGGTTGTTGTGTAGTGAATGTCTGTTAACCAATCTGTGTCAGTTTAACAGACATCTGGTGGAATCAGCCTCATGCCCTCTTTGTCTCCAGAAAGAGAAGTCGGGTTTGCATGTAGTCAGAGATTGCTGTTATGTGGTTGATATCTGGGTGGCAGTAAGCAACAACTCGCTGGATTCTGATTTTTTCTCTTTGGACCTTCGACAGTGGGTTATGAAAAATCTGAAGGAGAACAAAGAGAAGGCAGGATGGAACACTCTTTTTGTTGTCACGTGTTGGCAGCTTTGGAAGTGGAGAAATAAGGTGGTTTTTGAGCCAGAGGAGGAGCAGGTCAGTTCCCCAGTGAAGATCTTAAAAGCCACAGCTGCAAGTTACGTATATGCGTCTCGCAATGATTGGTTGATCAGAGGTAGGTGTGGATCACATTCACCAGGAAAGTGGAGGTGGTCAGCCCCTATTTTTGAGGTCTATAAATTAAATGTGGCGGTATCTTTTCCCAGCCATGATGTTGCTACTCATGTTGGGGGTGTATGCCGTGATGGCCATGGCAGATGGATAGCAGGTTTTGTCTTCAATGGCCAGCAGTGCAATAGAATTGCAGCCCATCTTTTGGCCATTAAGCAGGGGTTACTTTTTATCAGACAACTAGGCTTTCGTTCTATAAGTCTAGAATCAGTTGCTGCTGATGTTTTGGATTGGATTTCGGATGATGTTGTTTGGGAGGAGGATTATCTTGAAGCAGTGGAGCACATCAAACTACTTCAACAGAAGCCTTTTTCAATTCCTTTTGCTTCTGTACACAGGGAAGCTAACAAGCTAGCTCATAGCATAGCCCAGTTAGCACATTTATTTTGTTTGGGACTAACGGTGATTGATTCTCCTCCAAGTATAATTAGTGAGATCCTACTTGAGGATAGGGGAGCTTAATTGTATCTCATCTCTGTATTTTGTATTTTGTTTCCATGTTATATTGCAATATATAGCAGTTTCTGGCCGCAGACCAAAAAAAAAAAGTAGTATCCTTTTTCCCTGGTTGAGGACGTGAGGTGCAATTTGGATATAAAGGGAAAGAAATGAGGTGGTGTTTTCGGGCTTTGCTTTTCTGGTTTGATCCTAGTCGCTATAGGATTCATAAAAGGCCATGCCACGACGAGTTTGAAATTGAAATTCCGTATCCTTACTATTTATTGCCATAAATTGTACATCAACAATTACAACATATGAATATGCACCTCAGCATATACCCAGATGCTCGCTCAGTAAGCACCAATGACTTTCTAGGAAAGCTGTCAGAAATCTTTTGGCGTGAGCCCCAACCTGAGGTTGGACAGACTCAGAAATATTAAACATCAACTGTGCGTGCACAGGTCCCAGGGGAAGAGATGAAATCCTAGCAAAAAAATTCTCCCTGATTGGATACCATTCTCTGCTTGTTCTGAGAACTTCAGTATGTGCAATCTCTTGTTCTCACCCTCTATCCCGACATGTCTCCTGAATTGATTTATTCTTTCAACATGTGACATGAACCTTGGAGTTAAATGATCCTGTTTTGAGGGCTGCACCAGCCTGTTGATCTGACTCCTTCACTGGAGTCTCTGGCTTTACCATTATCTTGACTGGTTTCCCAAGTTTTGATTTGTCCTCTAGCCTTGCCAATTCAAGCGCCTTTTCACACACTGGAAATCCCTGGTCATCCCAAGACTCCAAAATCACACCAGACCCTATGCATGCGTCTTCCTGATAGAAGGCTGCAAACTGTCCTGCCGCCAAACCTTGGTCATCTTTGGATAAGTGGACAACTGCAACATCTTCACAGCCATCTTTACCAATTTTTATTGCCACGGTGCAATCGTAAAACCCAGGGCCATGTCTGACCTTTAAGATTGTACGAGATTTAAGCTTCAAGAGATTAGTATTTGAGTCCAAGACTTACTGTGCATACAGCCTAAAAATAACAGTCACCGAGTGTTCTAACAAATCAGTTACCAATGGCACTGCTCGAACAGAAAAAAGAGCTTCGAACAATCGCTTGTGAAGCAAAAACTCTTTGTTGAGCAATTATGCATAACATTGTTCATGATTGTCAACTCTAAAATTAAGAAATGAAAAGAAATAGAAGCATTCTACCTTGCACCGGAGTTGACTAATATTTTGAGGAGGCAGCCCACTGAACCATGTTAAGGAGCCAACACGGAATATGCGCCTTCGTTTGTCAATTGAAAAGTAATTTCTTGACACAAATACTACATTGTTTTTAACATCCTTTTCAACTACGTACCTGCATCAACAGAGACCACCCAAATGCCTTCAGCAATGTGGCTGAAGAAGAGCCTACATGTATTCTTTTTTTAAAAAAAAAAATAGGAAGAAAATGATAGGGCTATGTAATTTCAAATTAACGTCAGACCATTTTTAAGTAACATTTTAACAAGAAGTGCCGTATGAAAAATTTCACATTTAGAAGAAATGATTACTCATAATGATCCAATTGCATCAAATAACAGTGCAGGGGCATAAACATTCTGGAAACTGAGAGATGCATACAATATTGAAGCAACAGAAGTCCAAGATCAATTCTTAGGAACAGAGGCATAAAAAACTTAATGCACTTGTGAAGATATAGAAAACTGAATGCATTAGTGGAAAAAAACAAAAACAACACCGTGCAGAAGCAGATAGCAATTATCAGACAACGTTAGGTAGGAGTATGATAAGTTCAAAGGATACCAGGGACCTCCAGGAAGTCGCAGACCTTGCCGTTGACCAATTGTGTAGAACCAAAACCCACGATGCATGCCAAGAAAATCTCCTGTTTCAGCTTCCAATATGATGCCTTCCATCTCCCCAATATGTCTCGCCACAAATTCACTAAACTTTATCTAAAAGGAAAGCATAGTGATGAACGAGTGCAGTGAGTTCCAGTCAAAAGCCAGGCTGAAAAGATTGACATAAATTGCAGAGTACTAATGAGAAAATCAATACAAAATTTCTCCCACCATCTAAAATAATAAGCTATCCTCACTCCAGATAAAGTCACAAGCAGCCTGCATTTTAATAGAACATTTAAGT
Source organism: Turnera subulata (assembly GCA_028386065.3). Classification (NCBI taxonomy): domain Eukaryota; kingdom Viridiplantae; phylum Streptophyta; class Magnoliopsida; order Malpighiales; family Passifloraceae; genus Turnera; species Turnera subulata. Next base: position 89,617 of record JAKUCV010002075.1, on the reverse strand, counting down.
GATAGTTTGCTCAATTTTCGTCAGCAAATCAAGTTCCCTCAATAAGGTAACACATGCTGATACCAACCAGCAAAATTTACTTATGTGAGATATAGCACATCAAATCCTATATTTCAATTCAGGCTTTTAGTAAGATAGAAGAATACAGCTTAAACAGCTGGCTGAAATGAAGTACCTTCCCAAGGAAGCATATTCCTTGTGAATCTTTTCTATCTTTGTTTGGAAGATCGAGTTTTGAAGCAAATTTGCGAACTTCATCCTGCAATTAAAGAGGAAAACAAGAATCACCTTTTAGAAATGGAAAAGAACAAGAGGTGGAAGCACTGGAGAAGTTAATATGCCTTGACAACTGTACTTTGCTTTTGGAAAGGAGAAAATAGTGATGACAGTTGAGTTATTATCCACCAAATAACAATAATGTCAAGTTAAGGGACATTTAAATGGCAAGAAATGTTGGCAAGTAAGATAATATGCCCCAGCCAAATGTCTGAATCACTTTCAAGGATTGATTTCAAAAATTTGTCTCAAAGCGGAGACTAAGTGAACCTGTTGATTATCAGAATACATCATTGATATAACCAGGCCCAGACCATCTTAAAGGAGGGGCCGAACAAGGGAAGCCCAACCATCCAACAGGGTTCAGCCCTGTCACAGGGACATTCCGGAAGACTCTAGGGAATTCTAGAGTAAGGGACAACTGTGTAGGACAGCTCAGCGTATGGACAGGGAAAAAGAAGGGTGAGGAGCAGGTAGATGTGAGAAGAGGAGAACCGATAGATACATCACAAGTGTAGGGGAAAGTATAAAAGGGGATAGAAACTATCTAAAACCCCTAAGGTTCACTTGTGGCAGCCAAGAGGCTCTTAGTTAGGAAAAACCCTATGTTCCTTCATTGTAACACCAAGCTTCCATTAATAAAGTTCTCATTTTTATTAACTTTCTTACTTGATCGTTTGGATTCCCATTACAAATTTATTGAGTTATATCAACCATCATTTGGGTACCGATTGTAAACACAAGCAGACTCATGAAAACAGTTTAACAGTGCAAGTATTAGAATGCCACCAAGTTCGAAAATTAACTAAACATCATACGAAACATTTAGATTTTATTAACAGCACGGAATTTGTCATTTGGCAACTCTAGTGCCGACTAACCTTTGGAATACAACCAAGTGGGAAAATAAGACGTTTAAGCTGATGCTGAGACAAATGTGAAAGGAAATAAGTCTGATCCTTAACCTGCAAATCACAATTAATCCATTAACAACAGACAGTAAATAATTGCATAAAGACAAATTACATGTATTGCTGACAAAACAACCTAAGACATGCATCACATGTATACCTTTGTTTGACACATTTGAATTCATCTAATTTTCAAATTAAATCTATTTTCATACACACGGACAATAAACAAAATTTCACCACAATCAATGACCATCAGATTATACTCGAGATCTTCAGCCATGTCAGTACCCTGTTTCTGATCCTATTACCTGATGATAGAAAATTCTCACAGAAATTTTGTGGGAATTACAAGATTTATGTGCATATAATGCAAGTAGAACCGAGATGGTACTTGCTACTGGGCTTTTCTTTCTCATATTTGGCACCCAAAAAAGTTTTCCAGTATGTCAGAGTCACAGCTTCTTCAATGACCTCAGGCCGTAACTGTAAAGGTTACATTATTGCTTTCAAGAAAATTCCAATGTAAGAGTGCTAACTGAACACTCCATCAAATCTAAAAGTTTCCAACCCCAAAGCAGCAGCAAATACCACAAGGATCAAAAGAACTTATGCATGTAAATCCAAAAACAACACAATCAATCATAATAACAAGTAAGCTAGAACTAGTGAAGAAGAAACTGAATAGTGATAAGAAACGTGTATCTCACAAATTTACCATGTCTTTTGAGAGTTCTAATACAGAAAGCTTATTCATTTCATCCGTAGCTGGATGAACAACCGTGGCGTAATGCCCAGAGGCAACATAGTCGAAATCCATACTGTCAATTGCGTCCATGAATGCACCTGAAAGTTTAAGTATTTTTCTTACAGTACATGCCTAAATACAAAGAAAGGCATCATATACGGAGAGTCAAACTATTATGTGGATAATTTCCTCCTTCGAACTTAACTTCAGACATACCAAACTTAATTCTCGTGTTGCAGAGAACATCGGGATTTGGAGTACGACCACATCTGTACTCCTCGATGATATAAGATACCTGAGACCGAATTTTAAAATCATTGAAAACGACTACACAATCTAGAGAATAAAGATCCTAACTTTTTCACTATCTGATGTTTGGAGATTAAGAGAGTAACGGAAATAGGCTCTTGATTCATGCCAAGCATACAGGAAAAAATAACAATAATAACACAGATTAGTAATAAAGCAAGATAACACTAACTTACCACTTTATCCCAATACTCATCAGACAAGTGCACAACTTCTAATGGCACATCAACCTGAACACCAAACAAAATATCAGACACGTTCTTCTAATCAATCAACACAACTGACTCCTTAGTAAATGAATGCGAAAAGAAAACAAAGCAGGAAAACCTGGTCACAAACAGCTTTAGCATACTTCAAATCATCTTCCCAGGGGCACTCAGACCAAAAGTTCTCAAAATCTTCCTACAACAAGCCGTTTTCTATTATAAGCAGAGAAAAAAAAAAAAAAAAGACGCTTCGGACTTGAAAGACCAAATGAACCAGAAAAATTCCAAAAAAAAAAAAAATAGAAAAGAAAGATAGATACTTGGAACCAGATTTTGAGGTAGAAGGCGGTGCAGTGGTGGCCAGCGGCGTGGAGGAGGCGGAGGGCGACGCTGCTGTCTACGCCTCCGCTCAAGAGGACAGCGACTTTCAGCTGCTGGTGGGGCATACAGCAAGATAGGTAACGAGGGTCGATGGTGGATGGAGCATTGTCGTTGTCGTTCAAAAGTGGTGGCTTTTGGTTTGGAGTTGGGAAGGTAGGTGCTTGTGGTGTGGAACAAAAAGAGAGGAATTGGGTTTTACGGGATGAGTGGTTTCGGGTGTAAATGGAGGGTTTTGGAGGGAAAAGAGAGGGGAGAAGGGGTTTTAGATTGGGGGAGAACAACGCAGGCCTCTGCGTTCCTACTACTCTCAACAACATTGCAGCGGTGACGAAGTTGTGAAGGCAGGGGAGGAAAAAGATAGGCTAAATTAAATTTTACTCACCTTAACCTCAGCTTAAAATAACTTTGGCAAGTTAACTGTTTTTTTTTTTTTACCCAGGAGTAACAAATTGGCAACCTAATTTTCGAAAATTATCCAAAAAAAATTTTTTTGACAGTAAAAAAAAATTATGGTATCATTAGCGAGTCCTCTTTTGTCTTTTGGGTTAAAAGACTATGGGCCTGTCTCTTCCCGAAAACCCTCACACTATAAAACACCTAACTCATACCTCTTTTTCTTAAACCCTAACCCTGGGCGGCTGCTGCGCCCAACTCCACAGTCATCTCCAAATCCTCCTCTGCTATCAACAAAGGTCAGTCTCCTTACTTCTCTCCTCTCTAACTCTTGAAATTCAATTTAAATTATTTTCTTCTGTAATCAACTCTATCTCCGATCTTGTATCTGTTCACTGTTAAAGTTCTCATCTTTTATTCGTTTTATGAACTGCAATCAAATTTCACAAGAGGAATCTATTATGTTCGTGTATGTGTAAACTGAAATCTGGGTTCTTTCGTTTTAATCGGGGTAGAAAATCAAGATGGTCCAATACAATTTCAAGAGAATCACCGTCGTTCCCAATGGGAAAGATTTCATCGACATCATCCTCTCCCGTACCCAACGCCAAACACCCACCGTGGTTCATAAAGGGTATGCGATTTCCCGGCTTCGCCAATTTTACATGAGAAAAGTGAAGTACACCCAGCAGAATTTTCACGAGAAGCTTTCAACCATCATCGACGAGTTCCCTAGGCTTGATGATATCCATCCCTTTTACGGGGATCTTCTCCACGTCTTGTATAACAAGGATCACTACAAGCTCGCCCTTGGTCAGATCAATACTGCCCGCAACTTGATTAGTAAGATATCCAAGGATTATGTCAAGCTGTTGAAGTATGCGGATTCCTTGTACCGGTGCAAGAGTCTCAAGGTTGCTGCCCTGGGGAGAATGTGTACTGTGATCAAGAGGGTTGGGCCCAGCTTGGCTTACTTGGAGCAGATTAGGCAGCACATGGCGAGGCTGCCTTCCATCGATCCTAACACAAGGACGATCTTGATTTGCGGGTATCCGAATGTGGGCAAGAGTTCTTTTATCAATAAGATTACTAGGGCTGATGTGGATGTGCAGCCTTATGCTTTCACCACCAAATCACTCTTTGTGGGGCATACAGACTACAAGTATCTGAGGTATCAGGTGATTGATACACCTGGGATTTTGGATAGGCCTTTTGAGGATAGGAATATTATTGAGATGTGCAGTATCACCGCTTTGGCACATCTAAGGGCTGCTGTTTTGTTCTTCCTGGACATATCTGGTTCGTGTGGATACACCATTGCACAACAGGCAGCCTTGTTTCATAGCATCAAGTCACTGTTTATGAATAAGCCGTTGATTATTGTCTGCAACAAGACGGATTTGCAGCCACTGGAAGGGATACCCGAGGAAGACATGAAGATGGTAATGCAGATGAAGGAGGAAGCAATGAAGACTGTGATTGGTCAAGGGGGTGAAGCTACAAGTGATGACAGTGTCCTTTTGACCATGAGCACCTTGACTGAGGAGGGGGTGATTGCTGTCAAGAATGCTGCTTGCGAGAGGCTACTGAATCAGCGAGTAGAAGTGAAGATGAAATCAAAGAAGATTAATGAGTGTTTGAATCGTTTCCATGTTGCCATTCCGAAGCCACGTGATCAGAAGGAGAGGCCCCCTTGTATACCTCAAGCAGTTTTGGAAGCTAGAGCCCTGAAGGCAGCAGAAAAGGAGAAGAGAAAGACTGAGAAGGATTTGGAGAATGAGAATGGCGGTGCTGGTGTATACTCTGCTAGTTTGAGGAAGAATTATATTTTAGCCAATGATGAATGGAAGGAAGATATATTGCCAGAAATTCTTGATGGCCATAATGTTTACGACTTTATTGACCCAGATATTATTGAAAGGCTTGAGGAGCTGGAGCGTGAAGAAGGTACTGAAGGAGAATCCTTCATTTTTTGCTTACTATATTGCTGATTTTTCCCTTTTGTTTTACATATTTCAAATGATATCTGTTATACACTTAATAATTATAACCTTATATGCATTAAAAGGTATTCGGCAAGAAGAGGAGGAAGATGAAGATTTTGAGATGGATGGCACTGATTTGACTCCAGAAGAGCAAGAAGCTCTGGCTGCAATTAGAAAGAAGAAAAGCTTGCTCATTGAAGAACATAGGATGAAGAAACGCACTGCAGAGAATCGATCCATTATACCTAGAAAATTTGACAAGGATAGAACATTCACAAGAGGTAGAATGGGCAAAGAGCTGTCAGAAATGGGAATGGATCCCTCTTTAGCACTGAAGCGTCTCCGTAGCCGGTCTGTCTCCGTGAGGGGCCGCAAACGGGAGAGGTCTTTGGGTGGGGAAGATGGTGGTGATGCTATGGATATGGATGTTGACCAACCAAGCAAGAAGCTAAGGTCGAGTCTCAGATCTCGATCTCAGTCAAGGTCAAGGTCGCAGTCACGGCCTCCACATGAGGTTGTACCTGGAGAGGGCTTCAAGGACTCTGCCCAGAAGGCCAAGGCACTTGTACTTAACAGGAAATCTGTTAAAAAGAGAAACAAGGATGCTCGTCGTGGAGAGGCAGATAGAGTTATTTACGATCTCAAACCGAAACACTTGTTCTCTGGGAAACGCTCTACTGGCAAAACCGACAGACGTTAGCAACTTGTGGTATGTTCCATGTGTTGCTTTCAACCCCTTTACTGCTTCCGTTTGTTCCTTTTTTTTCTATATACATGTTCTCTAATGCTTTTTATGCTGCTAAGCTGTGTCTTGATTTACAGATGCTTTTCAATGGTAGCTTGGTCATGCCCTGTTTAGTTTAGGATTGCCCTGTCCTCATCCAAGCTCTATGCTATTTCATATTAAGTTCATGTGTCTCTGCATCGGTTGCTGCCTAATGGTATCTCAGTAGGCATCCATGGTTAGAGAAGAAATATGTGTGTATATACATTTTGCGGTTAAGGAAAAGAGTTTCTGATCTTTTATTTTCTTCTGCAGGTGCTGGGTTACAGAGATGTATAATAGAGCACGGATGGGGCTTGCTGTTTGCATGCATGTTTGCGTTTAACACCAATTACTTCACAGAATGGTTTATGGTTCAGTCATTTCCGAATTTCTCTTTCGCAAGTTTTATGCCAGAAATTTTGAACTACATTTTTGTTGCTAGGCTCGTCATGGATACAAAATTTTGTTGTCTCGGTATCAGAGAGAATGATATTTATTTGGTTGAGAGTGAATTTGATTAAAATATGTTGTCTTGGTATTAGAGAGTTATTTTTATTTTGTTGAGTGAAGTTGCTGTCTACTACGTGCATGCTCTACGATCATTTTGTGGCAATACTGGTGATACTGATCTGCACCCTTTAGATTAGGTTCCCCCTTTTCACGAGATGAACCATAAAAAAGGTACCTCCTTTTCACGAGTCCTAACTGCTATAAAAAGAGTCCAGTTTTATTTCTCTTTTTGATTGTCTGCTGTCCATTTGTGCAAATACAAATTGTAACTCGTAACCCGAAGCTATGTTTGGTTCACTTGGAATCAGGATAGAAATGGGATCTAAGACATTTTGTTGTTTGATTGACTATAATTCAAGACATGCTTACTGTAATGAATGAAGTTTTTATAGGAAACAGAATGGATTAGGATTCTCATTTTTTTTCCCATTTCCATCCTAAGTGTAACCAAACGCACACCATTTTGTAATTTTCTCGTCCTCAGCATCGCAACTGGTGCTTGTCATCGTACTCTTACCAACCGATTACAGAAAATAATGTTTGTTTCGATCTTTTCTCATCGTCTACTCAGCAGCTTTTCCATCTTTTTTTTTTTCGTGGGCATTGTGCACTGCCAACTTCGACAGCATTTCCCTGTTGTAACCACAGAGTTCCATTCTGCTGACTTTTCCACCCTTTATGCCGCGTGCCTAGTAATCTTATTTGCTCTAAGCTCATTTTCCTGCACTCAAAGGTGCCAACCCGAGCACCTTCCTTAGATTCTTCTGCAGACACTTGATAGCACAGATTCCTAGCTCTACATTGAGTTCAAAACGAAAAAGAGCTTCCTACATCACATGGCTGGCCTTCCACATATTTATCAATGATCAGCCACAATTAGGTTTGGCAAGCTTAAGAGCTCCTCAACTTGAACAAGAAGAAAGGATCCTAACAAGTGCCTTGAATTAGGTTTGAAAATCATTAATCCTCCAAAAACCTTTCAATGCTGGTGATGCAGAAACATGTAAAAAGCAAAAAAAAGTTTTGGTGCACTGAAAGTTTTGGTAAAACCGAAAGAGAAGAAGAGCTTCTTCAGACAAGTAGTTTGGAATTTTTTACATAGGCATGGGACTAATATCTATGACTGTTTGCATTCATGCTCCACAACACACGGATGGAACCATAAGTTACGTGTAGTGGCTGTGACAAGCTAAGTAATGGTAGAGTTGTTGAGAAGCGATTGTATGGTGTGGGTGAGTTAATGGGGAGTTCACAGATGTTTAATTTGCACAGCCAGGAGTTATGATGATTTGCGCAAGTTGGTGTGGTTGTTTAGAGGTAGGGGTTGGAAGTATTGGAGGTTATACTGGCATGATGTCTTTCGGACTTGCAGGAGGTTTAGTCATGGGACATAATCATATAAACTGTCTGATCACTCTGCTCTTTCAGTCTAGCTGTCTGCTGCTGTAAAAGTACCTCCTTCCTGAATTCCTAGCTTGTTAATAATCACTTCACATTTTGGACACCTCTAATTGGCCTTACCTTAATTCGATACCTTTCTTTCCATACTGATTTTCAGTCTAAAAAATGGTGTTGCATTTATCATGCTTGAGTACTATATGATGAAACTATAAAAATATTAATATGATTTCTATATATCACCTTACGCCTCATTTTTTTTCTTGGGTTCAAGTGAGTGGAGCTTCTGGAAACTGTAAGTTGGTGTCATCATTATCAAGACTACTTTCATGGCCTTAGGAAATAACTACTTGGAATATAATATACATTGAATCATTCATCAAAGCATTAACAAAGTAAATTTACTGGGTTATCAATTTACATTGAGCTTTTTACTTCTGTTCTGCAATTGACTTTCTGTCTCTAATTATGAATAACAAAAGAAACAGACTTCTTAAAGTTGGCATATTAGTTAGTCTTTGAAACTCCATTAATATTTTCATCCGCAGAGTTTTATCTATATGCATTTCCAAGGATTTGTGCAAAGGAATTTTTTTTTTGAACATTCGATCGTATGGTTCCAAGAGTACTGGTAGCTCGTCTATTGAGAATTGGGGGAACATGGCTAATGAAGGGAGATTGTAGTTCTGCTTTTTTCATTTATCATTACCCAACATAATAGGTCCACTGTTTTTGAGCAACAGGAGGGCCGTAAAGTTCAGTAGACACATAGAAATGTTTGCCCAATGTGAGCAACTTGCCTAATTTGAAAATCTATACTCAGGATTAGTAGCTGGACTACCTATTGTTTGAAGACTTAAGGCACTTTCGTGCTTCTGCACTAGCATATTTGTAATGTATTCTTCCTGAAGACAATCGATAGGATTGGAGACTAGGCCTAAAAAGGATAGTTGCTCGCTTAAAATGTTGTTTTACTACTTTTCTTGATTGGCTCAGTATTAGCACATGAATGAGGTCATAATTAACCAAGTTTCTGGCATGTAAATGAGTTCTCATATAGCAGAGTCCAGTTTCCACCCCTCTCTTTTTTCTTTCCATGCAATTGCAAACTAATCCCTGAAAACCTTTATTGCAAACTTTAAGGCAACACTAGTTTTGATGTGCTGATAAAACTTTTCACATATCCAGTGAAAGAAACTGAAAACACTAAAATCACCTTCCCTTCTGTTTTCTTTATACTTACTGATGTAGATGACATGTTTTTTTAGCAACACAGTTGTCAAGGATCAAAAATATTTCTGTTTGTTGCCCCAACCCATTGTTATTTATTATTCAGATTGGATATATTCTAAAAGGGCGGGAGGAGGGTAAAGGTAAAGAAAACTGGCGGCAGACTTCGCATTAACTTGACACAACATTCTACAGGCACCTCTGGGATTCTTTTCCAGTTTTTTATCCAATCATGCATTTGCTGCTTGGAGTCTCTATGCTTAGTCCTGAATTTAAGGACAGGTTATCTTTTTATATTCCATTATATTGTAGTTTTTTTGGTTAAATGATCTAGCTAGGAATGCATCTTCCCCATTTGGGCCAGACTCATCCTCTTAAAAGCATGTTCACTTATTACTGGAGTAAACCTTTAACAGGTAGAGACAAAGCTTTGGCTAGACAACAGTAAGGGGAAAGCATACAAAAAGTTGCAACCCTGGAGTACCATCCAATATTTCTTTAAAACTTTTATTTGCTTTACTTTAGTCGGCAGGAGGATATGTTTTCTAGGAAATGCATTGTTGAGCATATATATATATATATGTTTCAATCAATAAAAATATCTTCATGTATATTTCTTAATCTTCAGTTTTCAATATTGGATACAACCTTCTTAGCCTGCAAACTGTGTGCTTTAGATTTAGTTCAATTCCAAGCAGATTTTAATTTTAGGCCCAAAAGCAGGCAGCACTACTTGCTTCTTTGTTCTAACAAGAATTATTGTAATTAATCATGCGACTATTTGAAGTCAATGGAACATGATGCGTTCTAATTGCATGATTTGAAAAGTTGATATGACTGTATATATATTTCGGATCTTCAACCTACACCCGTACAAATCGAAAATCTCCACATATGGATACGCAGTTAAACTTTTACATAATCAAATCTTAATCTTCTCCCTCCCACTTGCTTGATATGGAACATTAATAGAATTTTTTCCCCGCCCTCAGAGTCAGAGTGAAATTCCAGTTTATATATGTCATCTTTTCACAGCTCTCTTGCCTTGACACTGGTACTGCCTTGCAAACTTTTTGACCTTTGCTTTAAAACTTTTTGGCGAAAGAGGTGGTAAAACAAATGGAAAAGAGCTAGCAATGATGCGCCATATCTAGGATGAACAAATCATATACAGGGTCGTTTCTGTACTGTCTGTCACAGAAAACACAATGATATGTCACAGATCACTCTTACTGCTGCAAACATATGCTTCTTGTTTTCTCACCTAGCTACATACATCTCCAACTCATACTGGGGTCTACTGCAAACTTGGATATATATATATATACCCTTAGCTTTTTTTTTTTTTTCCTATAGGTTTGTTATGGACTTTGAATGTCAACATGTCTCAGTTTAAAGAATCTCAGGTGGTGGCCAGCAATAATGCATAACATCATATGCCTTTTATCTCTTGCCAATGCAATTTTGTGAAGTGTTGGACTTCGTCATCACCACTTTGAACTACCATGGTTATATTTACTGGGCGAGTAATTATGTGCACTTATTGATCATTGGATATCTTTCTCCCTTTTCTTTTTTCCTATTGATATATCAGTTTGTTGATTTTTGCATTCTAGAAGATTGAACCTTGAAGGACGTGTCGCCTTCTGAAAAAAAGATACATGGGTGAATCATATATATTTGTCTCTTTCCTCTGTATCAGAAGATGATTTTAATTTGTGACTACACAATTCTCTGTTTGTGTTAACTATGGTTGCTCTACTCTCCTTGAGATTTTGTAATGCTTTATATATATAATTATATATACCCTGGATAAGTTTCGAAGGAAGTCTGCTGCCTGCAAGTTACTTTAAATGCTTAATTCATGTCTACTTAATTCATAAATAATATTCGTTTCCTTACTGTAAAAAGGGAAAAACATGACATCACGAATTTAACTATAGATTCTGTCCTGTAACCGAACCTTCCAAAATTTTGCTGCCGCCTGCCGCCAATTTTACTGCTGGCCAGGATGGGAAGGTATAGACGACAAAAAACACAAAGTTAGGTCTGTTGATTGAAATTCTGGGTTGGCCTTCACTTCCCAGGCATGCAGAAGCAGAACGGTAAGCTTCCTATAATTAATTAATTAATTAATTTGGTTGGTAAAACGGCAGGCAAATAAATATTTGTTACGTTGCACCTGAAACACGCCCAGCTACAAAAAAGTCAATTCTCTGCTCCACCATTTCTTTCTTCTTTATTTCACATCATTCATTCATGGTCTTTTACAACTTGCAAAATTGTAATTGTCAACTGAAAACTAATTAAGGACTTGAGGAGAAGGAGCTGCTTTGCTTCAACTATAATTCACCATATCCTATCAACTGAATCATGCATATGCTATTCATGCAAATATGTCAATTAGCTATCATTTAGTTGAATCTAAACATTAGATAAGATTTATCAATTACTGTCCAAGTATATCTTGCTTCTCTTTTTCAAATCATTAATAATTATTTGCTAGTTTAATTTTTCAATGAAAATAGACCACTGAAGGATGCAGTAACCTCTGTTATCAAAAAAAAAAAAAAGGATGCAGTAACCTCGCTACAGTAAAGTGAGTGCATTTCGCATTCGCGTCGGTCCATAATGTACCAACCCATTAATATTTAGTACACAACACAATTACAATATTGTAGATATTGCTTAATTACATGGTCTAGTGTAACAAAAACAGGGAGGAAGGGTTAATGCCCTAATTAAGGCTATAAGCCAGAATAGAAACAGGGATAACTAAGGACCTTTGATGATATCAGTTGGTTAGACATGGTAGGAAAAAAGGTACCTTGTGCATTCTATAATATTTAATGAGATGTTTTGATCAGAGAAAGTCCGTGTATCTCTTATTTATGCATCACCTTTCTCGTATGATGATAATTAAAAAGTTGATATTTCCACATTTGGAGTCTTTTCTACTCTTCAAGTGGCTCGTTAAGGCTGAAAGCCTAATGCTAAGTTACCCATATAAAGATATCTCATAATATAGATAGCTAGGGAACAGGCCACATCACCGTATTGCTAGTATTTTCCATGTGTGATTGGTTTTTTTTTTTTCCCTTTCTAATTATTATCTTATTCACTATCTTCAAATACACGTGTGGGTGCGTGCTAGGGAGAAGGGGAGAGAGGTTAGCTAGAGAGATTATGTGAAGTGGAAGCAAATATCTTAGCTTGGTTATCAAACAACCCTATTATTATTCTTATTTTTCTTTTCCTTTCAAACATTTTTTCCATGTGTGTGCTCGTGCGTGTGTGGATGTGGATGGTAGTGTTGTTGTATACATGAATCTCTCTCTCTTTTTATATATGTTTATATGGTAGTACAATATATAGCTAGGGTAGGATGATGATTACCCTGGAGTGAAGAAAAATGTAGTGGAAAAAGGACAAGAAGATCATGGAGTCAAAGACAAGACGACCACCAATCTCTCTCTCTCATTTTCCCTTATGTCCCTCTCCAAACCGTTTTGCTACTCAGACACATCAACCAACACACCCCCCTCATTTCTATATCTCTCTCTCTATTCCCTATATTCTAAGCAAACCCCACAACCATCACCATCATCATGATCATCCTTCCCACTCTACCAAGCCTCCTATAGAGCTATATGTCTCTCTCTAGCTAGCTATCTCTCTTTCACATTCTCTACCGTTCTATAAAAGTCTTAGGTAATCCACATCAAACCCAGTTGGAGAAGATCAATATAGGGGGGGATATATAGTATCGCCATATAACTCTGGCTGGCCTGAGGGAATATAGAATCCAAAGATCATGAGGAAACCAGCAGATCAGGCATCATCGGGGAATAAGACCAACAACAACAATAGTACTAACAAGCTAAGGAAAGGGTTGTGGTCGCCGGAGGAAGATGACAAGCTCATGAACTACATGCTAAGGAATGGGCAAGGTTGCTGGAGTGATGTGGCCCGAAATGCTGGGTTGCAGAGATGTGGCAAGAGTTGCCGCCTCCGTTGGATCAACTACTTGAGGCCTGACCTCAAGAGAGGTGCTTTCTCTCCCCAGGAAGAAGAGATGATCATCCACTTGCACTCCCTTCTCGGGAACAGGTATTTTCTTTTTTTTTTTTTTCCTGTGTTGATTTATTTACCCCGCACACTTGCTGCTATAGTTGCCTATACTATAGCACGTACTAATTCTGCGTGAGTTTTGGATTGCTGTCTTTGAATCTTTTTGCCCATGATTTGGAATTTTTCTAAATGTTTTCATCATGTAAGAACTACTATTTTTCATTTTCCAAATAACTTCACTTAGCCATTGGTCAAAAAGGTCTTATAGCTTTTTTTTTTTACATTTGAATTTTAATTATTGATGATAAGGTCTTTTTATATATTGTACTTTATAAGCACGCACTTGTGTTCCGAAATTTACATAGGCAAAACAATATCAATTCTTTTTTCAAGCTAAAAGTCATGTCCATTTTGTTTTTGTACCTTTCTCCTCTTATTTAATTTAGCACGTGCCATTTTCTTAACGTATAAGATACAAAAGATTTATACATTCAGTATACAAAAAAAAAGGGGATAAAATGTGCCAAAAAAAGGGTATTATAAAGACAATATGTTTTTCTGATGCTAAATAAAGACAATATGTTGAAACGTTAATTCATTTTTTAATGTGCTGGCAATTGATGTAAATTAATTTTTTTTTTGTAGAAAATGCAATTAATAACTTTCTCTTGGAAAATTGTTAAGTTACTCTTAAAACCTTCTCAAGTATAAAAAGTTTCTGGGCTAAAGTGTTTGAAAACAAGTGAAAGCAAATTCTAGACGAATTTAATTTCAAAACTGTGATATTTTGCATTAATTCAACCTCAAATTGTTAGCAAGAGGGGCATAAGGGGATAGAAATTTAATTAAACTTGACATAACAGTTAATTAAAGTCAAATTTTATCTCATTGAAAGCTTAGAAAGTAAGTGGTTTTGGTGATGACAACGTGTAAACTAAAGTACATGCATATACTAATTAATTTCATATATATATATAAGAACAAATGGTTTGCCACTGTAGTGCCAGAAATCATGAGTTGCTGCGTTTTATTTCTTCCTTGTAAGTTACCCTAGGTCCTAGCTCAAAGTTAATTTAATTTGAGAATGGAAATGAAAGCTTCACACTATCATTGGCTGTCATTATTTTGTGAATATGCACGTTGCTTATTCAATTCAAAATTTGATAGATGCATGCATGGAATACATGGCCGATTAATTAATTTAGCCGCTGATCAGGACATTCGTCTTCTGGTGTCTATGTATATATAATTCGACGCACATCAGTTTACACTACTGTTCTTGGTTTATGATTCAAGCATCCGTTGACTTCAGAAAAAATGGAAAAGATATCTTGTCTGAATTATATAATGCAAGTTTGACTTTGTATTTTGGAACTATATATATTGTCATTGGTCATAGGTTTTTTATTTTGATGCTAAATTAATCATGCGTGAGTATGAGACACATTTTACACCACCTTTGGACTTAATTAAGTTTTTTTTAATGCTAATCGTTGATTGAACTTAATTAAGTTGAAAAATATTGACGAATATGTTTCTCTCCTAAATTATATTAGGTGGTCTCAAATAGCGGCTCGCTTGCCAGGGCGAACAGATAACGAGATCAAGAATTTTTGGAACTCCACAATAAAGAAGAGACTGAAAAACTTGTCTTCTACCGCCTCACCAAACACCAGTGATTCCTCCTCGGAACCTAACAAAGATGTCATGATCACAGGAATTACGTCCATGCAAGACCAAGCCCTCATGCCCATGTTCATCACTCCAACGCTACTGTCGTCATCTTCATCCTCACCAACAACAACAACCACCACGTCCATGCAAGCCATGGTTCTGAATCATATGATCATGGATCCATCCTCACTACCCTTGTTCGATCATGCTCCTGATCTTAACACGTTTGGTGCAACTACATTCTTCAACAATGCTACTACTGCTCCATGCATGATCAGTCAGCATCATCACCAGTTAGGGGTTAATATTGATCATCGTGGGTTTAATGATGGTTTATATGGTGAGCACCAAGGAAGGATTAATGGAGGTACTATTCATCATCAATTTGCGATGGAGGGGGCGGATATATATGTGCCTCCTTTGGAGAGTATAAGCGTTGAGGAAAACGCCAAGACAACTCATCATGAAAATACAAATTATATCAACGGGGCTACTAAGCTTGCTAGTAGTATTGTGAATAGCATTAGCGGCTGCAATAGTAACAATATCAAGGCAGAGAACGTAGATGATGAAGGTGGAGTTGGGAATTTTTGGCAAGGAGAAGAGCTAAAAGTTGGAGAGTGGGACTTGGAAGAGTTGATGAAAGACGTTTCCTCCTTTCCTTTTCTTGACTTTCGAGTTGAATAAGATGGTTTCCACTTCCCACCACCAACCTAAATTTCATATATACCCAAATTAACGATTCCCGTAAACAACCTTCACTAGTAGATAAAAGAAGAAAGTAGATTTTTGTTCAGATACCAACAGAGAAGATGCATGACGGACTTTCTGGCCCTTTTATGTCCCATCTATCTCTTTGTACGTATATCATCCGATGAAGTATAGGAAGCTTGGAATAAAGGCCGGCATCGAGTACATTAATTACTATTGGTGACCAAGAGATTCTTGATATATATGTTGGTACTTGTTGTCACGTTTTCCTGTATGTAAATATACACAGTGAGATGTAAATTAAGTTTGCATAGAGGGGACATCCTGAGGAAATTAGTTGGTGCATATACGTACTATAGGAATAGAAAACATTCTTGGAAAGTTGTTAGTCTTTTTTGGTTTTTTTGGGTCAATCAGCCATGGAAATATATAGTAGTTTGTACTATCTACTGATACTTGATGAATCCATAACTCTGTCCGTTTTTTTCTCTATTTAGATCATTGTTTCTTCAAATATGGGTTAAACCGTTAAGATGGGATTCCCAGTTGGATTGGACCAACCAACAATAACAAAATATCTAGTATTTTTCGTCAGCTTTGTTTTCCTCGTGGAATATGAGTCTCCATTATTTTAAAAATTACAGTTAGTTAGTGATCCATGCTTGAAAGTAACCATAACTTTCAACTTACTCATGATTAATTTGCTCTGTGTCGAAAGCTGCGGTTGTTGTAAAGGTAGGGTAAACAATGAACATATGTAGAATAATAATTCTTTTAGCACAAAAGGACGCACACTTGAATGATTTGGGTAGCTCATCAGCGGATTGGGCTCCTCTCCAATTAGGGTAACAGGAGACATCTGTTAAGTCAATTTCAACCATTAAATTAAATCTAATGGTTCTTAATATATCTTTTCAGTATTGTATTTATTTCTCTTCTTTCCTTATTGTTTCTTTCCTTTAACCGATGACATAAACAAAACAACTCATTTAATTTTTTTCTTTTTTCACACATACTTTTTACTCTCTTGTTTTTTGTCATCAACTTATGAAGGGAAACAAAAAAAACACCATGAATAGTTTTTTTGCAATAAACTTAAAAAATTAGTTGATCATTCAATAGAACTTTCTTTTACTCTCTTGTTTCTCTGTGAAAGAAAACAAATACCATATTTATAGTAAGGTTAAAAGAAGAAGATAGAAAGTATTTGTAAATCCAGTATTCATGGTTGAAGACAAAAAAACAAGAAAATAAAAAGCATTTGTGAAAAAAGAAAAAAATTAAATGAGTTGTTTTGTTTATGTTATCAGATAAAGGAAAGAAACAAAAAAAAAGGAGAGAAATAAATGCAGTATTGGAAAAGTATCTTATAAAATAATTAAGAACCATTAGATTTAATCTAATGGTTGAGATTGACTAAACAGGATGTCTCCTGTTACCCCCAACTCGAGAGGAGCTCAATCCCTAATCAGCTAGTAATTTGTACTAGCTAGCAAAGTGACTTTATCAAGTTTGTGTATTTATATATTTTGTACGTAATTTATTTTTATTTTTATCTTTTTTTGTTCACATACTACGTAAGATTGCAATATGTTATTGGAAATTTTGTGGGAGAAGTGAACACAAAGCGAGCAAAATTGACAGTGACTTTTCATCAAAATAACTATTATATAAAAGACAGTGACATTGGTATGGTTTAGTTGCATTAGAAGGCAAATGGCTATTTTGAACAAAGTGACGACCCATAAAGAGAAGTGCTTTCTAAATCATTTCTCTTTAGATTTCTAACATCCCATAACTAACTTGTGCTCGTATGGAATCATTTAATATGGAAATCGAAAGGTACTTTTGTCCTTCATTGAAGTGAATGGTGCCAATGAGCACTTGGATTTCTCATGTACGTTAATGAGGTCAGAAATTTTTTGTATTTTTGTTGCATATATATTCCACACTCTTTTCCTGGCGGATATATAACATTTTATAAAGAAAAGACGAAATGGTATATAGTGTTACAGTGTTCAAATTATAATTTTTGGTTTTGATAGAGAAAACAATTTCTATCATCATTGTTTCTGATTAATAAGAATTGCACTTTTTATCTGAAACGCCATAAAGTGTTGTACTTTGTCCAAGCGATTGAGAATTGAGTGCCCAACGAAATAATGCCACAACTTCATAGAAAAGAGCTGTAAGCCTAGAAATGGAGTTTGATTTAATGAAACAAAAGGAGTTTTAATATAATAGTGGATGATCATTTATAAATTAATGACGAATATGCTGAATCCGGTTGCTCAAAACTCAAAAACATCATATAAAAAAAGAGGCCCTGCCCATACCGATACCACAAAATGGCCCAATAAAAGACTGGACCTTAACTGACAGAGTCAACAAGTTGTTCAAATGCCAAATGTGAAAAGGGCTTAAAAAATAACTTTTAAGCCTTTTCAAATGCTTGGTCTGGCAACCCTCTGGCTGGGTTGGGAAGGTTTGTTTGTTCTCCTGCTGCAACAGAGAGCAAACCCAGACAGGCAGACACAACCAGTACCAAGATAATTAAAAACAAAAAAGAGAGAAAAGAAACCCAATTTGTGTAGAATTTTCAAAGAGAAGAAGAGTTTAGCTTTGAAATGGGTGGTGAGCGGAAGAAGATATTAATAGGGTTGATAGTGGCAATGCTGTCTACTTGAAGCATTTCTTGGAAGAAGTAGCTATGCTTTAAGGTTAGTTAGGATTTCTAGATACTTAAAATGTAATTGTTTCCCCCAATTTGGCTGTACACTGTAAATTATATATGGACTAAATCTTTGTGCGTGTAACTGGCTGAGGGAAACCCCTAATGCTAAAACAGAAAAGAAAGACTTCATTCTGCGCCCATCTGCAACTCCTCTTCTTCAATGTAGATGATTTCAGAATTTCAACTGTCATTTCCATTGAGGGTTTTCCCCTGCTTTCTTGCATCACCATACTTGTCATTTCTCTTTGACAGTATTTTCGTCGGGAAACGATATCTCCTCTTGTCTTTTAAATGCATGCCTGCAAACATAATACGCTTTTTTGGGGGGAGAGTCTGGAAGTTTATAAGATTATGTAGGAAGCACAAGACTGTTGAAATGAAAGCACAAATATGGCACAGCTAATTTATGAAGCATTTAAGAATTTTCATAATGTATGATAACTTCTATATGTTGGATAATGGCCTTGAATATGTGCAGATGTAAGTTTGAGTGAACATATGTACAGATATTACAGGTGGTATATCCTTCCTTGGATGGATATTTTATTGCTAGCTTTGGTTTAGGGTGAGAGAAATTTCAATCCTCCCTAAAAGTTTACAAGCCCAGGTGCTACTTTGTTGATTTTTACCTGGTATTGGAGTATTTCATCTTTGTTGCACTCTCAATCCTAAATTTGCTGTTTTCTGAGGCCCCACTCTCCAGGAGTTTTGAGCAATAACATTCTGCAGAATTTGCAGATTTCCTGTGGGCATAGAGTGATTCCATATTGCCCAGCTCACCATGAAGATCCCTGCTTTCTCCCTCTCATCCCCCAGATTGAGCAGTGAGTCCAGCTACAGCCTACTGGGTTTCTGCAAAATAACAGTTTCATCTGAATGACACGGTCGATTGGCCTCCTGTGTTCTGTACCTTAATTCTGCTTTTCCACTTACTCCGTGCTTCAATGTTCTAGGTGATTTTGATATCAGGGTCTGTGGATTTTTTAATCTGTAGAGGCAACCTACGGTTGATGGAGGAACTTGGTAGAGTTTGTTGTAAAAAAAGAATGTTGTTGTCTTATTTTTGGTCGAGGAAAAAGACAAAAATAAAGAAAAATAAGTTAAAAGCCAAGATTAAAACAAATTGTTGCAAAATTCTATGATTTAAAAATCGGTTAATATATAAAAATGTCCTTTAACTTTTTTATTTTTACCACTGTTGTCCCTAAAGAAAATATTGGATAATTTATATCCCTCAACTTGTGCATAATCGAGTGGAGTTATCCAATTACCTGCAGTAACATGTTTCGAATGTGGGACCCTCTTGCTGTTGAATAAAAAATTATTTTTCCTACTTTTTGGATTCCACGTCAGATTAGTAACTAAAAAAATTATGGGTCTCACCCCAATATTCTAATTTATAAAAAAATTAATTTTTAAAAATAATTGGAGAAAAATATTGGAAAATTTTAAATTTTACGGATTGTGAATTCTTGATGTGGGGCCCTCATAAATTTTAAATTGCGATTTCTTTATTGAATTTTAGATTTTACTAAAGTTTAATTTTATAGAGTAAAGATGAGGGGCCTAATAAATTTTAAATTGCGAATTCTTTTTTGATTTTCTTATTCTTTAATAATATTTTTTTTTATTACGAATCTAACTTGGATTTCGAAAAAAAATATATTTATTTTTTAAAATCAGATGATTGCATGTGGGACCCACATAATTTTTCCAATTACAATCTTTTTTTCATTTTTTTAAAAAATTCAAAGAAACTAAAGCGAATCTGACGTGAAAAACAAGTACAGTACAAAAATAAACTTTTATTCAACAGCAACTGGGTCCCATATCTGAAACCTGTTACTGCAGGTAATTGGACAATTCCACTCGGTTAGGCACAAGTTGAGGGATATAAATTATCCAATACTTTCTTTAGGGACAACAGTGGTGAAAATAAAAAAGTTAAGGGAAACTTTTATGCATTAACCCATTTAAAAATAGGATGCATTTTTTTTATATAAAAAAAAAAGATGGGGATGACTCTAGCAACAACGCTTTAATAATGACAATGGCACATTCAAATAGTTTTTAAAGTTAAATTGTTAAAATATTCAAAAAAAAAAATAATGGCCAATGTGAAATTGTATAAAACTTAAGGTGTGTGCAATGAAATTTAGCCAAAATTTTAAAACTTAAATGATATGGATGTCACTGATGTTGCACTGAAAATGAGTAAATTCTCCAGCAACACCCTCAAAACCTAATACTAAGAAAAACAACAGAAGAAAATCTGAGAAATCTAGGGAGGAAACCATGGCAACAAAGAAATACTGCAACAAATCTTCTTCTGATGATCGATTCAACCTCTGATCAAAAAGATATACCTTAGTTCTATTTCATCTCTTCAACAAGCCAAGTGAAGCAGCTGAAAGGTCCGTGGAAGAAAGTGGGACTTTGCAACGTGTGCAAGCCCCAAATACAAAATGTTGTGAAGAATTTCAACAAGCGCAACCAGATGACGGTGGGTATTTTGTCGCCGTCTTACTGCCTTTGCCTTTTTAATACTTAAAATTTTGGGTTAATTGCTTTTTAACTACCTGAACTTTTGGTCAAACGGATTTAACCACCTGAACTGAAAAAATCGAGATAGAGGTACCTTGAACTTTGATTTTGTAAGATTTAACCACCTGAACTAAAAAAATCAGGATAGAGGTACCTCAAACTTTGTTTCTGTAAGGTTTAATCCCCTATACCCACAATTTCATAATTTTTTTAATATTATTCCTTTTTTCTCTTTTTTTCTTTTTTTTTTAGGAATGATTGATCATTTGCAGGAACTTATAGTTTTTGTGATCAACACAGAATTTGTGATTGTGCAGGAAATTTGGAGAATTAGTTGACACTTGTGATTGATGCTATGATACTAATATTAACGATATGGTTGTTGTTCAAGAATTTGTGATTGTGCAGGAAATTTAGAGAATTAGTCAACACTTGTGATTGATCCTATGATATTGATATTAACGATATGGTTGTTGTTCAAACCATACTTTTGATCGATCTAACCAAGTTTTGTGCAAGATGTGTGGGAATGAAAATTCTGGTTTCCATAAAAAACCACACCTATAACTGCGATTTGGTTTCTGTTAAAAACCAAAATCTATTATGTTGAATGCTGCGTTACTTCGTATTTCTCTATACATTCGACTAATCTCTTATGGAAAAATCGGAAACCAAAGGGGGAGATTGTTGGATAATGAGTGCCACGATAAAATTCACAAGGAATGACTTGAAATGTTTTGTGAAAACTTATCGTTGTTGAATTGCAAAAATACTTTTGAAAAGGGGAGCAACAAAATAGGGGGAGTTCTTAAAAGTTATGGAAATTGTTTTAAACCCTTGGTATAGATGAAATCAACTTGAATTTGTCATCATAAAAAAGGGGGAGATTGTTGACCAAAAATTGGATTAATCACCTCCTAATGTTGATTAGTGGATTAACCATGTTTTGTCATGATGTATTAATGGTTTTGATGGCTATCAAATTACAAGTGTGCTTCTATCCTTCCTTGTGTTGATTTTACTTTACAGGAGGAATTATGGTTTTTGCAAAAACCATATCCTGAAACACGCCAGATGGTTTTTATTGCAACCACAACTGCGAGCTGTCACTTTCAACCTTTTGTACAAGTTGCGTGTGGTTCTCTGGGCAATTAAAACCCACTTCCAACGGGCTGAACTAATGAACAAGTAAGAGGGAAGATATTATTGAAGTGCAGAAGACTTTCCCACCAAGCTCATACTCAACTCAAAAAGGTGGTCCAAACTTTCCAGATTCGGTAATTCTCTGCAACCAAGGAGTTGACATGGCGCAACGGTACCAAGCTGAAGATTTAATGAACTGAAGTCAACTAGGAGTACAAAGATCCGCTGCAGCTGCTTTCCTCCATACTCAGATTCTATAAAAGGGGTCCATTACACCTCTGAAGACTCATCCCAGCTATTATGCAAAATCTGAGTATAGACTTGTGCTAGAAATCGTAGTTTCTGATCTGGTTTTTCTGTGAGCTTTGTAAAACACATTCTAAGGGCAGTTTGTAAGCAAGTCTTGGATTAAATTTGCTGGGAATTCAAGTCTAAGATTAGATTTGAGGGTAGGTTAGAGCTTAGCCTGTGAAAAGCTTGTAAAAATTTGAGCTTAGCCTAGAAAAACTTGTGTTTGTAAAGGTTAAGGTTGAACCCGGAAAAACCTAAGGATAGTGAGTGTTTGAAATCCTAAAGGCAGGAACCTTTAGGTAGTGGAGTACCTGGTGAGAGGAAACCACTCTAAATCATCTGTGTTCACTCTCTTCTACTCTCTCTCTACTCACTCTCGTGCTTCACACACTCGCTGAGGATTTAAAAGATTTGGTATCACGGAAACCAAATCTTTGTGTCCGAAAAAGCTTAAAGCCTAATCCTCCCTCCCCCTCTCTTAGGCACTTTTGGGCCAACACAACTCATTAACATGGAATGGACCGGTTAATAATATTAGTGCAGTTTCATGGGGTCTGGTTTGGACCGAGCATAACTGTAACTCGGGAATTCTTTCTGTTATCTTTTTAATGAAATAGTTGGCTCAAACTGGTCCTAAATAGAGTGGAGATATTCAAATTGGGTCAGAAACAAAGCCCAGGTTGAACACCTGCAGGTTTAAAAAATAAACGTCACCGGTTAATAATATTAGTGCAGTTGATTTGGGATGGATATCCATATCATTTTTTTTTGAACGTCGGTGTATTTTATATTTAAGACATATCAGAGTTGACTCCATCCCAAAACGCATCTCGCAGTTGGACAGAACCCAATCCATATCATTTTACATTTCAGACACTAGGCTCATATTATTCATCACAAATTGTTATTAAGTTCATAAGAAAATTATTTAATTTGTTATAAAATTGGGGGAGATTTTCACTATTTGATGGAATAATACAAACTTGATCAAACTGGATCAAGGTAATAATACAACTTTGTAGGAAATAATAAAACTTTAATAATAACAAAATGGAGAATAATTATATTAATGATGGAGGGAGGAGAGAAAAAATATATATGGAAATTTGGAGAGAGTGAGTTTATAGAGATTGAAGGTGTAAGTGTGTATGGAAATGAAGGGGGTATTTATAGGTGAAAATGGAAGGATAAAAATAAATGAGAATGATTAATTTAATAAGATAAAATCAAAAGGATATTAGGTAAAGGAAGACGGTATTAAGACTAAGACAAAGAGAATTATGGTGAGTAAATGGCCAAAGGGATGAATCCAATTGGATGTTAGATTGAGGGGTAAAATATTTACCAAGGGTAAATTCGGATACGGTAAAAATGAGTTTTACTGTATGGTAACAATGACATTCACCATAATTCATTTACAATACTCCCCCTTAAATGTCATTGCACTTTGGGTAGAATACGCTTTAGAAAAACTGTCTCGTTAAAAACCTTACCAAGAAAAACCCAGTAGGATAAAAACTTGGTGAAGGAAAAAAGAGTGCAGTGCGTATTCTACTCCCCCTCATTTTGGCCTCCCTTGATGTCACGAAATCGTCGCATGCCAATCTTCCTTATCAACTTCTAAAAAATTGAAGTAGGCAGTGATTTTGTGAATAGGTCTGCCAAATTGTCACTTGAGCGAATCTGTTGAACACAAATATCACCATTCTTCTGGAGATCATGAGTGAAAAAGAATTTTGGTGATATGTGCTTTGTCCGGTCGCCTTTGATGTATCCTTCCTTCAATTGGGCAATGCAGGCAGCATTATCTTCATAAATAATTGTTGGAACATCTTTCCCACTATCCAATCCACAAGAATCTCGAATATGTTGTGTCATTGATCTTAGGCAAACACACTCTCGACTAGCTTCATGTATGGCTACAATTTCTGCATTATTTGAAGAGGTGGCAACAATACTTTGCTTTGTGGATCGCCACGATATAGCAGTTCCTCCATAAGTAAACAGGTAGCCTGTTTGTGACCGAGCCTTATGTGGATCAGACAAATAACCTGCATCTGCATAACCAATTATATCGGGTTTGGACCCGGATGAATAAAATAATCCCATATCCATTGTACCCCGAAGATATCAAAAAATTTGTTTTATCCCATTCTAATTTCTGCGAGTTGGAGCAGAACTATATCTTGCTAGTAAACTAACAACAAAAGATATATCAGGTCTTCTATTAGTAGCAAGATACATTAAAGCTCCAATCGCGCTGAGATATGGTACTTCCGGACTAAGAATTTCTTCATTATCTTCTCGAGGTCTAAAAATATCTTTCTTTTGATCAAGCGACCTCACAACCATCGGGGTACTTGTTGGATGCGCTTTGTCCATATAAAATCTTTTCAAAACCTTCTCGGTATAATGTGTCTGATGGACAAAGATCCCATTTTCTAAATGTGCAATTTGAAGACCTAGACAGAGTTTTGTCTTTCCATGGTCTTTCATTTCAAATTCTTTCTTTAAACAATACACGGCTTTGGAAACTTCTCCAGGAGTTCCAATAATATTTAAATCATCAACATAGACAGCAATGATGACATATTCATGTATGGACCTTTTAATAAAAACACATGGACATATGGAATCATTTTTGAAACCTTCTTTTACCAAGTATTTACTGAGACGATTATACCACATACGTCCAGATTGCTTCAAGCCATATAAAGATCTTTTCATTTTAATTGAGTATATATCCCGGGAATTAGTTGCTTCGGGCAACTTGAGTCCTTCAGGGACTCTCATGTATATATCATGGCTTATAGGTCCATAGAGATAGGCTGTAACAACATCCATTAGACGCATTTCTAATTTTTCATGTACTACCAGACTAATTAGATACCGAAAAGTTATTACATCTACCACAGGGGAGTATGTCTCCTCATAATCAATACCAGGTCGTTGGGTGAAACCTTGTGCGACAAGTCGTGCTTTATATCTCACTATTTCATTTTTCTCATTTCTTTTTCGCACAAATACCCATTTGTAACCGACCGGTTTTACACCATCAGGTGTTGGGACTACAGGCCCAAAAACTTCTCGCTTCATGAGCGAGTCTAACTCAGCCTTAATTGCGTCTCTCCATTTTGGCCAATCATTTCTTTGCCGGCATTCATCAATTGATTTAGGCTCATGATCCTCATTTCCTTCCATAATATTTAGCGCTACATTATATGCAAAAATTTCGTCGACGGTTATTTCACATCGGTTCCATCTTGTTCCTGACATAATATAGTTGATTGAGATCTCATCATTTTGACTTATTTCAGGTACCTGTGTTACTTCTGGAACATTACAATTTATGTCAGGATCCTCTTCTAGAGGATTATTAATTTGAACCTCTGCAGGAGGTTTTATTACCTCGTTGGGGCCATCTTGTATCTTTGCTCCTTTTCTCTGTCGAGGATTTTTATCTTTGGAACCGAGTGGTCTGCCACGCTTCTGGCGTGCTTTAGATTCATTTGCAATCTTTATTTGTCCTTCGGGGACATCAATTCTAGCAGGAGCATTTGCAGCTGGTACATGAGATTTGGTCACTCTATTGATATCAGTAAAAGCGTCTGGCAATTGATTTGCTATATTTTGCAAATGAATTATCTTTTGAACTTCAAGTTCACACTGATTTGTTCGAGGATCAAGGCTTGATAATGATATAGCATTCCATTTAATTTCTTTATCCAGCTGCTTATTTACTTCCCCTAATGTTGGATAAACATTTTCATCAAAATGACAGTCAGCAAATCTTGCTGTAAATAAATCTCCAGTTGTTGGTTCCAAATATTTTATAATTGATGGAGATTCATATCCAACATATATTCCCAATCTTCTTTGAGGACCCATTTTAGTTCGCTGTGGTGGAGCAATTGGCACATATACTGCACAACCAAAGGTCCGAAGATGGGAGATATTAGGTTCGTGACCATGAACCAATTGAATGGGGGAGAGCTTATGATAGCTTGTTGGCCTGATGCGCACAAGTGCTGCTGCATGCAAAATAGCATGTCCCCAAGCAGTAACGGGGAGTTTGCATCTCATCAATAATGGCCTCGCAATCAACTGAAGGCGTTTAATCAACGATTCTGCTAGACCGTTTTGGGTATGAACATGAGCTACAGGATGTTCAACCACAATTCCAATTGACATACAATAGTCATTAAACGCCTTAGAGGTGAATTCAGCAGCATTATCAAGACGTATAGTCTTAATTGCATGATCAGGGAAGTGTGCCCGCAATTTGATCAATTGTGATAATAAGCGCGCAAACGCCAAATTGCGTGAGGACAACAGGCACACATGGGACCATCTAGTTGATGCATCAATTAAAACCATAAAATATCTAAATGGTCCACACGGTGGATGTATAGGTCCACAAATATCTCCCTGAATTCTTTCCAAAAATGCTGGTGATTCAGAACCAACTTTATCATATGAAGGCCGGATAATTAATTTTCCTTGTGAACAAGCAGCACATGTAAATTCATTAGATTGAAAAATCTTCTGGTTTTTCAATGGATGACCAAATGAATTTTCAATAATTCGACGCATCATTATTGATCCAGGATGGCCCAACCGATCATGCCAAATTTTTAAATCATTAGTCAGCTTCAGGCTGGTGCCAGCTTCTGGCTGGGTATAATAATTTTCAATGACTCGAATATTTGTGTAATACAATCCAGAAGATAATACAGGTAATTTTTCCACAACTTGTTTGTTACCTGTAGTGGTAACTTTTGTAATATAGAGATATTCAGCATCTCTTTCATTCATTGTCTCAATATGATATCCATTTAAACGGATATCCTTAAAACTCAATAAATTTCTTTGAGACTTTGAAGAGAACAAAGCATTTTCAATGATTATTTTTGTTCCCTTTGGTAGTAGAATTTGAGCTCTTCCGGAGCCTTCAATTATTTTTGTACTACCAGAGATTGTACTAACATATGCCTTTTCAAATTTCAAAGTAAAGAAATATTTCCGTTTATTAAATACGGAATGAGTGGTTGCACTGTCTGCTAGACAGATATCTGAGTCATTGTTCTTGGAACCAAATAGTTGAATGTCCATATCTTCATAAAAGAAAATAAAACATACATAAGAAAGTAATATTGAACTGAAATTTATTACAAATTAAAAGAACATTAAGAACATTAATAAAAATAAACAACAGATAAGAACATAAATATAAAATACATGGAAATAGACAACAAGATTATTCTTGCTTTATTTTCTTGCTTGCTTCTTCTGGATCAGCAAGATAATCATCAATATCGAAATATGAGTCGGACTGGAAGGCAGCATCTTGGTCATCATCTTGGACAAAATTTGTTTCAGCAACTTTATTTTTTCCTTTCAAAGATGATTGGTAAAGTTCTACCAAGTGCTTCGCTGTACGGCATGTCCGTGACCAATGACCTGTCATGCCACATCGATAGCAGACTGTCTCGTGATTTTTCTTATCATTATATTTGGCATCATTAGCCTGTTTTCCTTTAGCCTTGCCGTGGTTATAAATATTGTGGTCACGGTGATTAAAATTGTTCCTTCCACGTCCACGCCCACGTCCCCGGCCACGACTTTTTCCACGGCCACGACCAGAAATATCATGTACTGCTGCATTCGCTTCTGGGAATGGAGTAGAAGCAGTGGGACGAGACTCATGATTTTTCATCAATAGCTCGTTATTTTGTTCAGCTACCAGGAGGCAAGAAATTAAATCAGAATATTTTGTGAAACCCTTTTCACGATATTGCTGCCGCAGGAGCACATTTGATGCATGGAAAGTAGAGAATGTTTTTTCCAATATATCAGCATCAGTAATATCTTCTCCACACAGTTTTAACTAAGAGCTGATTCAAAACACAGCTGAATTATATTCATGCACAGATTTAAAATCTTGTAGCCTTAGGTGCATCCACTCGTAACGAGCTTTTGGGAGTATGACCATCTTCAGGTGATCATACCTTTCTTTCAAATTCTTCCAAAGATCTGCGGGATCTTTGACAGTAAGATACTCCGTCTTTAGACTATCATGAAGATGATGACGGAGAAAGATCATGGCTTTTGCCTTATCTTGACTAGATACATCTTTTGTGTAACAGCCCGGGTAAAATTTTTTATTTTTACCGGGACTGTAAAAGTTTTTTTACCGTGATTTACTGTTGAATTAATCTTGGGTAATTAATTCAAGGTAAATCGGGCGTCGTTTTTTGAAACCGAGAGTTTTCCTGCGCTCATGATTTTTCCGTGGATTTTTCGGGCCTAAGTTGGTATTTTTCGGGTCCCGGGATTTTCAGAAAAATCACACCGGAAAATAACTAAGGGGGTATCAGTTATTTTCTGGTCCGGACCGGACTCGCTCCATAATGCAGACAAGCTGCATTATTAAACGGTTCATAGGTGTAACAGTATTTTCTCATCTATAATGAAACGCTCGTGTCACAATTTATTAATATAAAATAGAATTTAAATATAAAATGACCAAATTGCCCTTATCATTTCCGGGACACGGAAATCATCAACTAAACACCCGTATCCCAAAATAACTAATTAAATTAACTAAAGCATGTGAAAAGACTAGATTGCCCTTTCTACCCGGGATACGACACAAATAAGATAATCATCATTTAATTACGCAATATATCATACAATATGTGATACAATTCGAGTATGCAGCGGAAGACAAATACATAAACAAATATGAATGAAATGCACCCTATGGATCCGACCCGAGGAGAAAAGCACCGCCACCTGCTGATATGCACCACTGCTCAATGAGCAGTTATCCTGTAAAAGACTGTGAGGGGGTGAGACCAACCACTGTCTCACCGCAAACAAATAAACCAATAATATACAAATACAAATCAACTACAAGTACACCGGCATTAGGCATAGCAAACACAGTGCACAAACAATTCACAATACACAACACAAGTCATCACCAGACTTCAAACCATCACTTATCATTACTTATTTTATTATCTTTGTTATTAGGTTTAATTATTTTATTAGGGCCCTCTACTGTGTGCGTCGAGCTCGGTCCCGTCTGATCAGACAACCAGGGCATAAGCCCAAATACAATCAGGGCCCAAGCCCAAATACCATCATAGAGAGAGAGAGACAGACAGAGAGAAAGAGGGAGGTAGAAAGGGGGAGGTAGAACCGGTCATAACAGACCCATATGCTAAACCGCATATACCATGCTAAACCGCATGAAATCCCGAGTGGTATCACTTCCCGCTCGAACCAACCGGTCAACAGCCCCACAGTAGAATTATTATAGTACTTTATTCTCAATTATGCTTAAAGAGTTTCGTGTACCATTACAAATGATTGTCCAGGTTTGTGTGGATTTTACATCTTATTCTCAAGTCCGGGCCTCCAGCCCATAGTCCACCACACGAACCACAAAACTATATATCACGTTAATTAACACACAAAACAAGTCATACTCGACAGGCATATTATACCACACTGGTATACAGTTCATATAATCATGCACACTGCATCAGAGACATCATCAATAAAATACAAGGTATAAGCAAGAGCATCCGTAAAGCAGGCAAGCATGCATACAGCATTCAAGGCCAAACAAATAATACCACTCTATATACCAAGACAATTAACCGAGCATTGTAGGCAGTAATGCATACAAAGGTTTATAAGTCCTCACCTGGCCATTAGTATCGCCTTAGAAACTAGCGGTTTGTCTTGCTGCCACTCCCGTGCAACCAAGGCCTAAATATAGAGACGAAGTCACATAGATGCGCACGCAAATTGTACCACAAAGATGAAATCATGCACGCTATATATTTACTAGTAGACCACGAATAACAATCATTGTCCGGACATGGCACAGTTAAAGATTAGAATCCCCTTCCAATTACTCATTCAAAACAATGTTTGAAAACTAAAACTTATTTTATAACCTTGAAAGCGGCTCATGGCACATGAAACCCAAGGCAATATTGTTTAACTCTATAAGTGTGAGGGCGTAAAGTCAAACTAATATATTGTTGAAGAACTCAAAAAGACACATCAAATTTCAAAAGCACCTAAAGCCCCAACAAGTACCTCCATACTAATCTCGAACAACCCAACTAGGTTACCCATCATTACTCCATGTGCTAGCCCTCAAACAAGATTAATGATATCACTGTCCTCTTTGTAAAACTATATGAAAACCCAAGCATTCTCCAGTAAATGTAGAACCTTATCCACCTAGGCTATTACTAGAATTTTGAACCAAGCCCAAAGCCAAAATCGTAATTTACCATGGTTTACATTAAGGATTAAATAAACTCATTCGACACTCAGCAACTACTTCTGAAAACAAACCATTGATCCAGTATATTACATTTTCCGGAGTTGCTACTACTTTATGCCACTTGATGTCAAATTATAGTAACAACCAACCCCGAAATAAATTTCCAGCAAGCACCCTGTGCCTAGAAACTACCAACTGAACAATTTACCCCAAAATTCAAGTCCGCAGAACCTAAAGAAAGCCAAGATGGCGATATTTGGTTGCTGGAATCTTACTAGAAATTAAACAACACTGCCCCGTACAAGACCAGACCCAAAAGCCTAGAATTCTACACCAAAGCCCAAAGACCAGCAACAATTCCATCAAAACAAAACCATGAAACATCAGACGAATCAGGGACGACTCGTGAGTGCGGAATGCTTACCCAGAACACAGACCCGATTGCAGCCTGATACATAAAACCCACTGTCGGCGGACAACCCGTCCAGCAACAACCCGCACAACTCGCATCCGTCGTCAACAACCAATCGCCACCGACCCGCTCCCTCAATCAAACACAGAACCATACCGGGTCGAGTCACAATCCGTAAGTAGAACAAAAAGGAGGAAGAGGAGCGGTGCAGGCTTACCAGACGAAGACGAAGGAGGTGCAGTAGTGGCCCGAACCTAGCAGCAACACTGCCAGAGAAGCCCATCTGCAGCTGAATTGGTGAAGGTGCTCTCCTTGAGGGGATAAAAAGCATCACATCCCGAGTTCGAATCCCTAGTGCTGCAGCATGGTAAAGGATTTAATCGGACGGAGGGAGTGATGTAACAATACCTTGATTTGGTGGGTCCCTCAGGGGGAGGGCCTTCACATATAAAAAGAAGAAACCAGGAGAGGAAGAGGAGAAGAGAAAAAAAGAGAAAAGAAGAAAAGAGAGAAAAAGAAGAAAAGAAAAAGAAAAAAATAAAAAAAAATAAAAAATAGAAAAAAATAGAAAAAAAAAAGAAACAGAGAGGAGGAAAAAAAAAGAAAAAAAAAGAAAATCGGAAAAATAGAAAAAAAAAGAAGAAAAATGGAAAGAAAAGGGAAGAAAATAGGAAAAAGAAGAGAAAATAGAAAAAAAAAAGGAAAAAAATATGGTGAACAGTGTCGTCACCCCGGAGGAGCCCCTGCACTGTTCACGCGAAGCCGTTCCCCGCCGCGTCTCGTGCCACCGCCGCCACCACCGTGCTCGCCGTCCTGTTGCCGTCGCCCCCGAGTCGTTCCGTCCACCGTAGCGCCGTGCGCGCCGATGACCCGCCGCGCGACCCGCGGATCCAGCTCCCTCACGCCTGCCGCCTCACGCCGACGACGCAGCTCCACCGTTCCGCTGCCCATGGAGTCGCCATCGTCCGCCGCGGCTGCTGTTGTGCTCGCCCGCCCTTCCCTCGCGCTCCTGTCGCCCCGCCGTCGCCGCAACTCGGAGGTAAGACCCGGATTTTGCAAGGATCCGTTTCCACGAAACGGGTCGCGAACAGTTGGGTTGGGTTTGTTGCTGGGTTGGGCCGAGTGGTGCTGGGCCGAACCTTGGCAGGCTTGCTGCCTTGGTCTGGGCCGGCACTATTCATGGCCCAGTCCGTTTAATTTTTTTAAAAAAACAATATTTACTTATATATTTATTTATTCATAATCTGGTAAATAATTTTGGAAAAAAAATTATATGCTTACTTTGAGAAAATTATGGACAATTTAATTCTGGTATTTTGAGAAAATTATAAATATATATATTTTGATAAATAATTAAGTTTTGTTTTGGAAAACTATTATTAATTGGAAAAAAGGTATATGTATCATGAAAATAATTTCTGGAAATTTAATATATGTATTATTTTCTCTAGAAAATTATGGTTGAGGAATATATATATATATGTACTTTGAAAATTAAAGGTATTTATATTTTGTGTTGGAAAATATTATTAGAAAAAGATAAATACTATATATATCTCTGGAAATTATAAATAGGTTATTATTTTTCTGGAAAAATTATGGAGATTATAATTTTGAAAAAATTATAATTATTTTATGAAAATATTTTGAAAAGTGTTTTAATTAAAGTATGGTACCGAAATTATATTCGGATATACGTATGGAATAATATTTTCGGTAAATGGAAATAATGAAAGATATGTAACCGGGATGGGTTATTTCGCAGTTTGGGCATCATAGTATACCGATTATGTGCATTTATGTGAGTGTATATTGTTTTGTGGTATAGGTTTGGATATCGGGCAGTTTCCCGAGGAGCCGGCGTCGGACCGGTCATTGTTTCCGGAGTTGAGTAATCGGCCAAGGTGAGGATGGATTTCCTTCGATATGTGTCTATATTACTCGGTTATTGTGTTTGTTGATTATTGCATGTTGCATTTGCTGTGGTTTGGTTCGGGATGTTTATCCCATTGTCCTGATTGTCGTCGGGTTGTTTATCCCAGTATTGTGATTGGTTTTTGAACGTTTATCTTTGAGTCGTTTTGGCACTAAATAAAATGGGTTAAATAATAAATTGTGACAAGGATGTCGATCCTTGGTTTTTGGATGGGATGTCTATCCCGGTATTTTGGTTAGGGATGTCGATCCCTGTGATTTGGTTTTGATGACGGTAATATAATTGTCACGTGATAAGTAGTGGTACGACTCGATGGTTTAAGACTGTTTCGTGGTGGCCTTGACCTGGGTTCTTGTGATAAGCATGTCTATGCTTGGGATGTCTATCCCGTGATTATTTTTGGGATGTCTGTCCCTGGGTTCGTATTTTTGGGATGTCGATCCCTGGGTTCTCTGGATTTGGTCTGGCACCCGAAAAGTGTTGATAATCAGGTCTGACCTCTAGCTTATCCGTGACGGGGCCCAGAAAGATAAAATTGGAAATTGGATTTTAATTGAGTCTTTTGGGTCTTGGACCGATTTTGGGTCTTGTCTTTTGATTTTTGCTGGTTTTAGACCTTGAGTAATTTTAGTGTGCATATTGATTGTCTTTCCTTCGTCGGTGAGCACTTCGGACTCACCCCTCACCTGCGGGCTTTCATCCCGTAGGATGGATTATTTGTGGTACAGGATTGGTGCATTCCAGACAGGTTGCGGCGTTATCTCTTGGACAGGACTTGGATCCATAGTTTGCATCTATGTCGCATACAGTGTTTATGTGAGTTATTAAGTCTTCCGCTGTGCATTATTTTGTTATTATTGGGCCATTGGGCCGATTGGGTTATTATTGTTGTTTTTATTATGGGCTGTTGAGCCCGGATATCTGTTGTGTACACTGTATGCTGGGCTTGGTATGGTTAGGTCGTCACAGTTCCGGCACGTGTTTACTGTGTACGGTAAATACGGGTCGGGGCGTTTCATTTTGCCTTTTCTTGACTAGTCCCTTCTTTATCTTGAGTAGATACGGCTTTTCCCTTATCTTGAGGAGATTTTTATGGTATCTCCCAGGCCCTGAGCATCTAAATGCATTTCTGCATCTAGTCTCCATGATAGATAATTTCTTCCGGAAATATCTAGGGCCTCAAACTCAAGCTTTGCAAGATTTGCCATTATAACAGTAAAGAAATAATAACAAAATATAAAACAATATAAAGAGAAATAATAATAGAAATTATATAGTATATATGCTTACTCGATAAATCTTTCAGCTATATTAGTAGAATAATAATATGTAATATATATGTGTGCTTACTCGATAAATCTTTCAGCTATATAAATACTATATATGTACAATAGAAATAATTAAAGTAGTAATAAGAAAAGGTTTAGAAATAATTACCTTGATAAGATAGAGACTCGTGCTGATAACGTGTTATAAAATTGGGGGAGATTTTCACTATTTGATGGAATAATACAAACTTGATCAAACTTGATCAAGGTAATAATACAACTTTGTAGGAAATAATAAAACTTTAATAATAACAAAATGGAGAATAATTATATTAATGATGGAGGGAGGAGAGAAAAAATGTGTATGAAAATTTGGAGAGAGTGAGTTTGTAGAGATTGAAGATGTAAGTGTGTATGGAAATGAAGGGGGTATTTATAGGTGAAAATGGGAGGATAAAAACAAATGAGAATGATTAATTTAATAAGATAAAATCAAAAGGATATTAGGTAAAGGAAGATGGTATTAAGATTAAGACAAAGAGAATCATGGTGAGTAAATGGCCAAAGGGATGAATCCAATTGGATGTTAGGTTGAGGGGTAAAATATTTACCAATGATAAATTCAGATACAGTAAAAATGAGTTTTACTTTATGATAACAA
This sequence comes from Turnera subulata, assembly GCA_028386065.3. Lineage (NCBI taxonomy): Eukaryota > Viridiplantae > Streptophyta > Magnoliopsida > Malpighiales > Passifloraceae > Turnera > Turnera subulata. The sequence goes on along the minus strand of JAKUCV010002075.1, from coordinate 54,748 downwards.
TGACATTCACCATAATTTATTTACAGCATAATTGCATTTATTCTAGCAAAAAATGATTGGTTATTTCTCAGTTCTTGAAGACGCCCGTCAGAGACCTTCAGCCCAAAAACTTCGTACCCCAGGCTAAATCATTTTTCTTGAGCTGTACAACTCATTAACATAGAATGGAAACGGTTAATAATATTAGTGCAGTTTCATGGAGTCTGATTTGGACCGAGAATTCTTTCTTTTATCTTTTCAATGAAATAGTTAGCCCAAACTGACCCTAAATAGAGTAGAGATATTCAAATTGGGTCAGAAACGAAGCCCAGGTTAAACACCTGCAGGTTTAAAAAATAAATGTTATTGAGCTCATATTATGCATCACAAACCCAACCCATATCATTTTACATTTCACACAAAAATAATAAACGTTATTAGGCTCATATTATGCATCACAAGCCCAACCCATATCATTTTACATTTCAGACAAAAATATACGTCGCCTGAGAGATTCGAACTCTCGCGGGGAAACCCCATGTACTTAGCAGGCACACGCCTTAACCACTCGGCCAAAGCGACATTTGTGAATTCTGTTTAAGAATTGTTTTACATAACAATTATTTTACATCTAGCAATAACACTTGGGGAAGCATCGAGCCTTTTCCCCAAAAAAGATATATATCTATACAAAGAAATATGTAGCATTCGTCACTTATGTTATAGTTACCTATATTCAGGGGCAGAGCCAGGATTATACTTTAGGGGGGCCAACAATAAATTTATATTTATAAATATAAAATATCAAAGTTAAAAAATTAACATATGATCAAGATCGTTGATGAAAACTAACCTTGCCGGAATATCATTTAATTTAAAACATTGTAGCAACAAAAGGATGTGTTCTCCACTGAAAATTATCATTCAATTTGAAGCATGGTAGTAACAAAAGGATGTACTTTCCATCGAGAAAAGATCTAATAAATAAAATTACACAATGTCAGAATTGCAACAAGAGTAAAAAATGGCTAGACTAATAATAATTAGTTGGAAAATTTTTAAAATAAAAACAACTTTTATAATGAATAAAATACCTTAAACTATAATGGGTAAAAGTAGCCCTTGCAATTTGCTAGAATCCACTACAAATCCACCTCAAGTTAACTGGCTAATCTTTTGTCTATAAAAAAGGATGGGTTATAATTAAGACACAATTGGGCTGGGCAGATAAACATAAGCTAATTAAGCCAGCTAACTATACTCCAAGAACATTCAACAAATTATTTGGAGAGGAAGAGGAAATATATAAACATCTAAATTACCTTACTTGGCCCAACAAAAACTATAAACAAATAATCTGCAGATATTCTTATGTTTCAATTGAGCCCTCAAGCAGACAAGCAACATGAGCTAGTCCCCCAATTTGATAAACAAAGACCTGGTCGTCGGAAATCAACGATATATGCAAAAAGAGTCAATAATGATCTTTGTGGCATTACATCAAACAACTAATGGGCAAATTCTCATTTAAACTTTAATTCAAGCTTTGAAGTTTTAACCAACAATAACCCCGCAATATCTTAGGAAACCAAGCAATCTAAATAATTCTTTTTTACAGATTATAGATAAAGATATAAATTTTGGGATAACGGATTATGGCCTATAGACTATGCAACAAAGATAAGAATTAAGAACTTACCAATTACAAGGTTAGTTAGCATTTACCAGTGACAGTGTGTCTTCCTTTTTGATAGCATGATTCCTTCCTTTCGTAGAGTGGTGTATTGTGTAAGCTTCAGAAGCATTTGGAATTAGAGTAGTTAGAGGCCACTCGTTGGAATTAGGCTAGTATTTCTTTTTCCCCACATGCGTGTACTGTATAGTACCATGTTCTTTTTCCCTCCAAATTTTTTGACATTAAATCTACTTCCCCCTTAATTTTCAGTGAACAGTAATTTTATGAACAGTGAATAAATTATTTTAGGAGGGGCCATAGCCCCTGTTGGCCCCCCCTTCCCTCCGCCTCTGCCTATATTTATGATACATTGATCACTGTAATAAGAATATATATATTTTTGGTAATTATAAGAAAAGTAATATTCAAGATTAAGGGGTAAAATTACTATGTCCATGAAATTGAACATCAACATATAGTAACTTTTTAGAATAAGTTTAAGGAAGTTTCGCTTAAGATAACAAAATCAAAAGAACTTAAGACCATCAATGTTGATCGCCACTTAACTATAAGTGTATTGCTTATTAAATAAGATTTCCATTGGACAAGATATAGTTCAAGCTAATTAAGGGCACAGAAGGGATGGGAGAATCTCCAAATTGTATAGGACATTATTTGAATTAGAATTTGTTTGATTGAGAAGATGATGGCCTTTTGTTTCACGTAGGGAGGAAAACTTCGACCGTATGGCGGTGTGCTTGTTTAAGCTATTAGCTTAATGAAATAGTAGTTTGAAGTCGTTAATGAGCCAAGTGGAAATGAAAAAAAAAGGAAAAAAATGAGCCAAGCCAAGCCAAGTGGATGAAATATGAGGTGAATTTGTGTTTCCAGAAAAAATATGCATTTCCCATCCAAATTAAATCCCTTGAATTTTGACTCGTAGCTCGATCGTCAAATGTCAACATCGTTGCATGTGAGTCATATTTACCATAAAATCATACAGAACCAGACAACTTCCTGCAAGAAAACGTAAAAGGTAGATGGCCCATGGATCAAACAAATAATACGACTTTTGAGTGACGTATTATAAGAATCCAACAGTGCATTACTAGGAGGTTAATAAAAAGATAAAAAGTAATAGCAAGTGTGTTCTTTTTTTTTTTTCTTGGAGAAAAAAATTGAAACTGCAATTCTGGAACACACAGATTAGATTGGGAATTTGGAAGCGATATCGTTTTTGGATCACGTCATATATACGCACTGTAGCGTAAAGCCAACGTTGTCGTTTAGGTGCTTCGCTTAGGCGTCCTTTCGTGCAAATTTCGCCCCTTGGCACCCGGGAGAGAGTCAAAAACTCAGAACTCCATTGACATCAAACCTAAATGGGCCGCCGCAATAATTTTCCAAACATACAAAAAGAAACGAAAAGGTGGAACGAAAAAAAAAAAGTTTTCGTTTCTTAAACGGAGATCCATTGTATATTTACCACCTTTACTTTTACTTCAGCAACCAAAAGTATAAATCCAGGACGGGCTTGAAACCAGCTTACAGGCAAGAGTCAAGTCTGTTGGCTTTTGCAAGCCAATTAGCTACAATATTAGTCCTGTTTCTTTAGAATTTTTTATTTTTCATATAAGTAGTACCATATCTGAAAGTAAGTAGGTGTTTTCAGAAAATATAACAAAGATAAGTTTTTGCGGTAACTTTCTGTATTCAGTCTAATTTTGATCTAAGCCACAATGCCACTTCATTAACTGTTGGATGGAGCTGAAATTTTATTTGGAGAATTCAGACTAATTCATTTTACTTCTAGAACAATAGTGGCTGCCCATTTTCAATCAAGTTTGGGAAATAAAGATTGGCACCAGCTGCAAATGCTCTACTCGAAATAATGTTCCAGAATAACAAGTATAGTATGCAAATGAATCTAATGTACGCCAGAAGCGTAGAATATACTCGGTTCCCAAAGAAAACAAACATTCTCGATAGAGAAAGAGGAGCAAAAGTGATAAGATGGCCCCAGTAAAGAAAATAAGACCTCCAGTAGAGGTTCATGTTAAAAGTCCTCAAGAAGAGAAAAATCCTCCAGAAGAGGTTTTTCTGACACAATTGATAAAGTTTCAGAAGTAACTCAAGTACCTGAAATAAATGAAAATGATGAGATCTCAATTACAGTGTCAGAAATGAAATGGAACCGACGTGAAATAACCGTCGACGGAATACTTGTTTTATTTATAAAGTAGCGCTAGATGAAATGAGGATCATGAACCTACATCTGTTGGTGAATGTAGGCGCAGAATGATTGGCCAAAATAGAGAAACGCAATTAAGGCTGTGTTGGACTCGGTTGTGAAGCGAGGAATTTTTCCGGACCTGTAGTCCGTACACCAGATGGTGAAAAATCGGTCGGTCATAAAATGAGTATTTGTGCGGAAAAGAAAATGAAATAGTGAGATATAAAGTACGGCTTGTAACACAAGTTTTCACCCAACGACCCGATATTAATTGTGAGGAGATATACTCCCCTGTGGTGGATGCAATTATTTTTAGTCTGACATTATATGAAAAGAAATTAGAAATGCATCTAATGAATGCTCTTACAGCCTAAATTTTTATGGATCTATAAGTCATGACATACATATGAGAATCCCTGAAGGATTCAAGTTGTCTGAAGCAACTAATTCCCAGAAATGTACTTAATTAAACTAAGTTGTTCTTTACATGATTTAAACCAAGTTTGAGTCCAAGTTTGAGTATGTGTAGTACACTTATTCTTGCATATATGCTCTATGTTTTTACACTTATTATTATTGTTGCTTATATTAATGGTTTAGATACTATTATTGTAATTTAAATATTATTGAAACTCCTGAAGAAGCTTCAAAAGCTGTGCTATATTTCAAGAAAGAGTTTGAGATGAAAATCTCATAGAAGAATTAGATTGGCCCTGAAGTACCTTGCTAAAGTATAATTTATCATGCTAGTAATATGAAGCCTGAAGCTTATGCCATAAACCTATTGGCAAGATATTGGTTTTGCAGATGCAGGTCTATTATTTGATCCATATAAAGCACAAAGCAAATACCTAAAGTATCATGGCAAGCACAAAACGCTACCAAAAGGCAGATGATGTTATACATGAAACTAATCAAGATTGTGTTTGGCTACATTTGAAGATGCTGCATCCTCAAGAATCATATAGATAGCGAGACAGATGCTCCGATTTTACATGTAGAGCTGCTATATCATTGCAACCAGAGAAGCAAGATAGCAAGGAAGATGCTCCAACAACAAATTATGAAGATAATGCTGCCTATATTGTCCAATTAAAGTAGTGATGTATCAAAAGTAATCGGACAAAGTATACGTCACCAGAAGTTGACAAGGATGATTGGCATACAACGACATCAAGAAACCAAGAGAGGCCAAGATGAGGGGGAGTAGAATACGCACTGGACTCTTTTTTCCTTCACCAAGTTTTTATCCCACTAGGTTTTTCTTGGTAAGGTTTTTAATGAGACAGTTATTCCAAAAACGTATTCTACCCAAAGTACAACAGCATTCAAGGGAGAGTGTTATAAAACGTGTAAATAATGTGAATACTGTTGTTATACCTACCAAAACAGTTAACCCCTCTCTTCTTATTTATATTGTTCAATTAGCAGAAATAATGGGATGATAAACCGAGTTCCTCTCCATTTTCTCTTCTCCATCTCCTTCTTCATCAATCTTCATAGTTTAATCTTCATATTTATAACATAGAGAATGATTTAAAAGTATAGATATATAAGGAACAAACCAAATAATTCGTATGCCATACATTCCAAAAACCCTAAAATCTTGTTTAAAAGTTAAACCCACTAGCCAAGTGTGTATGAGTGGCTAGTTCGATACTACTGCGTACTGGTAACTATATAATTAGTTATTGTGTTGTTGTAGTCCGTTCTTCGAGTCCTCGCCTTACACGGTTATTTTGGTTATTTTGGTCTCTCCAGATCTGATGAGATCTGCCCGGCAACTTGTCTTGCAAAATGCACGTGCATTTTTGTGGTCACTATTAGCTGTTGTGAAGTCCCAGTGTCAGTCCCGTCAATTCACTTCCCTGAACTCTCTGGCCTATGTTGTTCCAGCTGCTTTACTGGCCATCATTCCCCTCCCCTTCATCTTCGAAACAAAGCTTTTGTGCCCACACCCCGTTCCAAACTGCCAAAAATAGCGCCAAAATTCCTACTACCCAATCAAATCTTGCCACGTCAAAACCCTTAAGCCCATTTTGCTCCTCCTCTTCTCAGAAGTTGCCAAAAAAACAAAAGGATGTCACCCACTCAGAATACGCCACGTATGCAAATCTCCTAATTATACTTGCACAGTGAACGATTCTCCCAAGTGGGAAAAGTCCAATGTGGGCGGGGTGAAACGAACCAGACCAGACAGAAGATCTGAGACGGACACTTCAACTTCGGGGAAGGGGGCCGGGCGACACTAACTATGTGAGTATCACTTTTATAGTTTCAAACAACTGTCATAATTTTTTTTAAAAAAAAAAACAAAATCCCCAATGTCAAAAAGCAACCATATATTCCGTCACCCACAGTATCCACCCTCCAATCCCCAAATCCAACGGCTCACATTCCACCCCGACCCACTCTCCGTATAAATTAAATTAAATTAACGCCACCCAGACACAGAGACTCACCTTCCCCCTTTCCATTTTTCTACTGCTCTCCTCCCCCTGAAACACAGCTCACACAAAGCAAGAGTAGCGCACGCCACTCCTTTTGCTTTAGGCGCCAGCTCAAAAATGGCGTCCATGGCTCTCACTTCCTCTTCCCTCTCCTTCCCTTCCCTCCCCTCCATCAAAACCCGCCACCCCAGATCCACCCTAACCGCTCTCCCTAAGCTCGCCGCCGCATCACCCTCCTTAAAACTCCCTCCCATTTCCAACCTCACCAGAACCGCACCCTTACCCTTACTCCATTCGAGACGGAACAGGACGGTTACCGTCAAGGCCTCCGCGGCTTCGACCCCTGCGGCGCCGGCACCGGCTGCCCAGCCATGGCAAGGCGCAGCGATAAAGCCGCTCCTGGCCTCCATCGCGACAGGTGCCATCATCTGGTTCGCCCCTGTGCCAGCTGGCGTCACGCGTCCAGCCTGGCAGCTGCTCGCCATCTTCCTCGCCACGATTGTCGGGATCATAACCCAACCGTTGCCGCTCGGCGCGGTGGCGCTGCTGGGCCTGGGCGCCTCCGTCCTCACCAAGACCTTGCCGTTCGCCGCCGCCTTCTCCGCCTTCGGGGACCCCATCCCCTGGCTCATCGCCCTCGCCTTCTTCTTCGCCCGCGGCTTCATCAAGACCGGCCTCGGCAACCGCATCGCCTACCAGTTCGTCTCCCTCTTCGGATCCTCCTCCCTGGGGCTGGGCTACAGCCTCGTCTTCAGCGAGGCCCTCCTCGCCCCGGCCATCCCTTCCGTCTCCGCCCGGGCGGGAGGGATCTTCCTCCCCCTCGTCAAGTCCCTCTGCGTTGCCTGCGGAAGCAATGTCGGCGACGGCACCGAGGAGAAGCTCGGCTCCTGGCTCATGCTCACCTGCTTCCAGACCTCCGTCATCTCCTCGGCTATGTTCCTGACGGCCATGGCGGCGAATCCCCTGAGCGCCAACTTGACGTTCAACACGATTAAGCAGACAATTGGGTGGACGGATTGGGCTAAAGCTGCGATTGTGCCTGGATTGGTGTCCTTGGTTGTGGTGCCCCTCATTTTGTATGTGATTTACCCTCCTAAGATCAAGAACAGCCCCGATGCCCCCAAATTGGCCAAGGAAAAGTTAGAGAAGATGGGCCCCATGTCCAAGAATGAGATCATCATGGCCGGGACCCTGCTCCTTACGGTATGAGACACACACAGATACTCTTTTCTTTCCTTTTTCTTTTGTTCTTTTCTTTCTGCTGGGTTTGTTTAGTTATAAGTACTATGTTTTTTTTTTTTTTGTGGATGTATATGTAGTTGATTATTATTTTTGGTAATTAATAGGTGGGGCTCTGGGTTTTTGGTGGGATGCTGGGCGTGGATGCGGTCACTGCTGCTATTCTTGGACTATCAGTCTTGCTTGTCAGTGGTGTGGTGACATGGAAGGAATGCTTAGGTGAAGCCGTCGCCTGGGATACCCTCACATGGTTTGCCGCCCTCATTGCCATGGCTGGGTATCTTAACAAGTATGGTCTCATCTCCTGGTTCAGCCAAACTGTGGTCAAGGTATGGGCACTTCCCCTGTTGTACTTGATGAAGAAGCAGAACATGGATTCTTAGCACCTTGCATTAAACAAAACAAAACAAATGCTTATTCTTTGGTTTTCTTGCTTTTGGTTGCAGTTTGTTGGTGGGCTTGGTCTATCATGGCAGCTATCTTTTGGAATTCTGGTTCTGCTCTACTTCTACTCCCACTACTTCTTTGCTAGTGGAGCAGCTCATATTGGTGCCATGTTTACTGCCTTCCTGTCTGTTGCCAGTGCTCTGGGTACTCCTCCATTCTTTGGAGCCATTGTACTTTCCTTCCTTTCTAACCTTATGGGTGGCCTCACACACTACGGCATTGGGTCTGCCCCTGTTTTCTACGGTGCCAATTATGTGCCTCTTGCTAAATGGTGGGGTTACGGATTCCTCATCTCCGTTGTCAACATTATTATTTGGCTTGGAGTTGGAGGGGTTTGGTGGAAGGCCATTGGTTTGTGGTAAGGTAGTTTAATGCAAATTTTCGGATGAAAACTTGGTGACATTCCGGTTGACTTCACCCTCTCTGTAATTTTCACTGTCTGGCCGTTGTCGCTCGCTCACTATCGGGAGGATGTGAATTTTTCTTTCTGATTCTTTCTCTTGGAAATAACTTTTTCGTGTCGTCTGAGGAGACTTTTGGTGGAGAGATATGTAGCATTGTTAGGTCTTTTAGAGCAAAGTTAGGATTTGTACGTGAAATTTTGACTCTGGCATAAATGCCTGCAATACATTACATAGCGAGTTGAATGCCTGAATTTCTTTTTCTCTTATTTTTGGTGGTGTGTGCAGAAAATGTAATGGAAACATGCTTTTGGAATTTGACAGAATTATTTCAATGATTTTGTGTGTTCTGGGTAGTTTGTTACCACAACCAAGTATTTGATATTCTTATGTACATTTTCATACCAATGTTTAGCGGTCTAGGAGGATATCCCACAGCAAGGTTTTTTCAATTCATACACAGATATAATTGTATGACTAGTTTCTCTGAAGAATGAATGGGCATTTTCTCTTGACAGTGTATATTGGGTTACATTTTTCTGGTGGCTGATGTCTAGTGGAAAGCTCAGTATACGATTAACTATCTAGTCATTGCTTAAAGTTTAAGGGGGGAGTGCTATCTTTTTTATTTATGTATTGTCTTCTTCTGTTCCTATGTGGTTGAAATTCTGGTTTTGTTTCTACGGCTCTTAAGAATAAGATTGCTGTTTTAGTGGTCTCTATTCTGGGTCTCGTTTGAGGCCGAAACGAAGTGGCATTAGCCTATGTGTTTAAGGCTGGTGGTGGGAGTGGGACACTAAGTTAAAATCATGGGTTGGTTGGTTGGGTGGTTTGTACTTTTGGGCCTGTTGGCCCGTGTCCCGTCTTTGTGCCCCAAAATGTGGGTGGTGGATAGAGTTGGGGAGGAATCCTTGCGCGGGGAAGTTTTTTTTTCTTTTCCTTTTCCTTCTGTTTTTAATTTTTAAGCGAACGAAGAGGGGAAGTTGAAAAGAAGATTGCGGTTATTTTATGTTTTCAATGACGAGATCTTGCTTATTCAAATTCTCATCTTAAAATCGTAAGTAATTTTTGTGGGTTGATGGTTATGATTAATGGTATTTTTGGTCATTGTACTAATTTTTTTAATAAATTTTGGTCTTTGTACTATCATATTTTCATCAAATTTAATACTTGAAGACACATGTCATCATTCCGGTCATCTAAGTCACCCTAACCACATTTAGAAAAGGAGGGGAATACAATGCTCAAAAATATCACTAACCTGATAACCATCACACCTACAAAATTCAGTTATGATTTTACCTATATTAAAAAAAAAAAAAACAGATACATTCTATTGCTAATGCAAGCAACGCCCGGTGTGGTGCCCCGGCATCCAATAATTGGATTGAATTGAATTGTGATGGATACATACACCCAGACGACAGGACACAATGGGTGATGCCGCTTTTGACTAATAGAGCCGAACTCCAACACACATTCCGCATCCATCTTCTAAGAGGAGAGGATGATGAAGAGTGTGATAAGAACGTTCAAAAACAAGCAGACAAATTATATCATATCGCAAACAATCAGCCTGTCCCAGATCACCAGCCACATATATCTTCACCCCTCTATGGGCAATTAATTTAAGACCACTTGTAGGAAATCCACAGAGAAGCATAGAATATAATAAATTAAAGACTTACATGTTTGAATATAAACTCAAAGCACTAAAAAGTTAGCACAAATTCCTAGTTAATCAATTCCGTTATAGGTTTTAATGGGTTCAATACATTTTAGCCCCCTGAACTTTTAGTCAAATTAGACTTGACCCCTGAACTAAAAAAACCGGTATTTTAACCCCTAAACTTCAATATTCTCCGATTAAGCCCTTTTGGTTGGACCGATACCGATTCCGTTAACAGAATTAACGGAGCTTACCGATGTTGGACACGTGGCCTGATCGAGAACGTTGATATTTACCCCTAGGTTTTTCTTTTTTTTTCCTTTTTTCTTCTCTTTCTTCACCCACTTTTCTTTTTTTCTTCTTTCTTTCTTTTTTTCCGATTTTCTTCTTCTTACTTTTCTTTTTTTTCTTTCTTCCTTTCTTCTTTTTTTTCTTCTTCCTTTTTCTTCCTTCTTCTTCTTTTCTTCTTCTCTCTTCTTCTTCACCCGCCACAGCAATTGAAGCCGCCGCCGCCGCCGCCTTCTTCACGCCGTTGCCAATTGAAGCCGCTGCCACCACCAATCCTCTTCTACTTCCTTCACCTCCCCTCCCCAACCACTTCCTCCTCCCTTCCTCCTGCTGCCGCTCTCTGTTCCAACGCCAACCGCCATCAATCGTTGGTCTTGGACTGCTGGCCCATGCCACAAACGGGGAGCAGCAAGCCATTCTGGCCCATGCCACAAACGGCTCCTCCATGTTCATCACCGGCTCTGCCGGCACCAGCAAGACGGTCTTGCTGCAGCGAATCATCCATATTCTGAGGAAGCTTCACGGCCGGTCCAGGGTCTTTGTCACCGCTTCCACCGGCGTCGCCGCCTGCTTGCTTGGAGGCCATACCCTTTATTCCTTCTCCGAAATTGGGTTCCTTGATGGCGACGGTCGTGATGCCTTGCTGCGTAGGGTTGTAATGAACAAAGGTGCTTGCACTAGATGGGAAGAGACGAAGGCTTTGGTTATAGATGAGATAAGCACGATTGATGCAATTGTATTTTGAAAATCTAGAATTCATTGTTAATTTCTTGGTCTTGTTAGGTTTTGTGGATGAGGAGAGAAAAAGATTATAAATAGGGTCATAGTTCTCATCAAGTTTTTTTTCTTTTTCCTCCTATCATTCAAATATTTTATTTTTCTTGTTTTAAATGTAATAACTGTTAAAGTTTGGTTTTTCAGCTTTTTTTTCCTTTTTTATAATTTTTTTTATTTTTCTTAAAGAATATAAACGATAAAAGATTATACGATTAGAGTCAATTTTTTTCATCTTTTTTAAAATTTTTAAAATTAAAGATTCAATTTAATACTTTTTTAATTCAAAATTTCGTTTTCATGAAATATTTAGAAAACCAAAAAGTAATTTCATATTTATGTTCTTTCTTTTTCTCTCTTTCATAAAAGTTTTTTTTTTGTTTTCTTAAAAAATTAACTAATAGAAAAATAAATTTTATCAAATAGATAACTAAGCCAATTTTTTTTCTTATGATATAAATATTTTATTTTTTTGCTTTGCTTATAAAAGGTAATAATCATTAAATGGTTTGTCTTTTTTTCATTTTTATAACTTTTTCAACAAACGAAAATGAAAAAAAATCAAACGGTGTTGATCTTGCCACGTGTCGATCATCGGTGCATTCCGTTAAGTCAACTAACACCAATGTGAAACCCTAACGGAGAAGGGTTAAAATGTGGAATTGTAAAGTTCAAGGGGTAAAATACCGGTTTTTTTAGTTCAGGGGTCAAGTCTAATTTGACTAAAAGTTCAGGGGGGTAAAATGTATTGAACCCGGTTTTAATCTTATAGATGTCAATTAGAAAGAAAGCCTTTATAATTAGTTTTTGAATGGAAATAGGAATACTAAGTTAAAAAAAAAAAGAAAAAAATTGGATATATTTATCTCGGGTTGAATAGCCATAAAAAAATAGCCAATAAACTTCTTTTATTATTTTTTTGTATTTTTATACTAATACTAAAGGGTAATTGTATCAATTTGCCAATTTTTTTAGTTCACTATCCAATTTTTTATTAGAATAGTTGTTAAGGAATGAGATAACCCTATGTTAGAAAATAGTTTATGTGAGCTCATGTGAGGATCGGATGATGTTATGCTTCTATTGTGTGTTCTTTTGAAAATTTGGTTATACTGGTTGCTTGTATATAAATCATTACTTGCAGACATTACCCGGTGATCATTTCGAAGTCACCCTTTGCTACGTGACTCATGTAGGTTGATATGTGCATAGTACAGGAACGTTCTAAGCAAGCTGTGACGTATCCTCTGCCAGATCCGGATCCTTGCCCCGCTGCGTCTTGCATCTATTGTGTGCTATTTAGTATGTTCTGCTCAGGTGACTTGCATGATCTATTGTATTAGACTGATGTGTATTGTATGATGTTGATTTAATTTCTCTAATAATAAGAAAGCCCACGAGTTTATTGCGGTAAATACACATGGAATCGTTTCCAAGACACTATAGATAGCAACGGCCGGAATACCCACCGAATCCCTGAACGAGGAACATGGGGCAATTTTTCCATACAGGGACGGGGCAGGAGCCGTAATGGCCCCGCGGAGAATTGGAGAACGAGGGCACGAAACGCTGACCTGACCCGCAAAGACCCAAGTATATGCCAAGATACAACACTATCCTTGAAGCATTGATCGATCAATATGTAAAACAACATACTAGGTTTTTTAGTCATTTAGTCCCTTTACATAATAATATTATTTTTGATAAAGAAAACTCAAAAATCAAATATTACGTGTGGGCTTGTAGTTTTAGTGATTCACATCTTATGAGAAACTCTTACAGATACTTTAGATCTGCATGTTATAAACAAACAAAAAACACTTGAAAGATAAAACCAAAAAATAGTTTAATTTTTATTTTTATATTTTACAACCAGAATCCTTCCCACAAATTAAAAGATATTATCAGTAAATCATATTTAAATGCACCATCAACAATTAGACACCTACTCGTCCATCCAATGCTAAGAACTTTTTGAGAAATTCAAGGTCTACATTCATTTTATTTCCTTTTGTGCTTCGGTAAAAGTGCTTGTACTTTTTTTTTTTATTATTATTATTACAATCCTAATTCTACCCAAACCCCCAACCCACACCCTGGATCGAGCCAGGGTCTCTTTGGACCAAAGCCAAAGGCATGTGCCACTGCGCCATAATCAGTAAACTAAAATGTGTTTGTACTTTTATCATGTAAACTGTTAGTGAATTACCGCATCCTAACATTGACAGAAAATAAGATAAACACCCTTTCTTGAATCATCTCTAGATTTTCTTAAGACAGGCTTGATCAATCAAGTCAGCAAACTCAAAGCATGCTATATATTAAGAAGACCAATTACAGAGCTGCAATCAATCATTTGAAAACCATTGGTCCAATGAAAGACCATTCAATTGTTGCATCAACAACTTAAATGCCAATCTCGTCCATTCAATCATAAAGGTGTGAGAAATTCAAGGTCTACATTCATTTTTTCTTGTCCTTCGGTCTCGCCAGTAAACTAAAAGCGTTTGTACTTGATCATGTAAATATTGTTAGTGAATTGCAGCATACTAACACTGAGAGAAAATAAGGTAAACACGCTTTCCTGAAGCATCTCTAGATTTTATACATTTAAGAAGATACATTACAGAGCTGCAATCAATCATTTGAAAAACATTGCTACAATGAAGGCTGATTGAAGCAGGAATCCAAAGATTCACAGAACACACAGAATGACAGAATGTTCCAAAAAAATAAAAAAAAAAACACATGGGATGACAGAAGCCACGCGGAAGAAGAAAATTGTGCAAATCATACCTCTTAAACATAGGTCAAGAAAATCTAGGCAGCAGTTGTATGTCCACCAAATAAGTAGATACTGTCAAACTCCGCTAAAATAACAGCAACACACAAAAATCATACTTTCCCTCTAAAAGTTTATTGAACTAGCGAAGAAACACAGTGTCCATACCAAACTTATCACCAGCAACACATCTAGTATCGATCATATCGCCTGCCAATATGAGAGAGCATATCAGAAAACAATGGAGAAAAATTAAGGTTTGCAAACGCAGGCATAAACAGGCAACAGAGGACAAACGAGAAGCCAAAAAACTCTTAACCAGATTATGGTTAATAACTATGCACATTATCTTAACTGTACAGTTGAAAGTGAATAGGTTACATTTATGTCAAATGCAGAATTCACCAGCCATTGAAGCTATGGATTCCTTAATCATTACATGAAAGACAAGCTAACAAAAAAATGCATTGAGAAGTTGGTGCCAGTTCAGAATAGGTTGATGGAGTCTTTTGCAGCAGTAGTTCAAAAATACCATTTACTAAATTCTTGCTATGCTTGACAAATGATGGAATAGCAGGTGGTGGAAAGCTATAGGCCAAATAAATTTGTGGAACAATTTGAGTTTCTTAACTAAAACCTAAGTTGGTATAAAAGTGACGAATGCTTTTGCAATCTTAAGCATAGCAAGAAGAAAAGAAAAACGAGTAAAAGCAACTCCATCCTGTGTGCTGTGACATGCACAAATGCACTAATTGAAATTCTGCAAAAGCTTTAGATAAGTGTACTTCAAAGAATCACTTAATGCTCCGTCCACCGGAGGAGATTAGAATTCTATGAACCAAATGATGTTGTTCCCCAAGCACAGAAAGAGATAAATTTGAATAAAGAACACTTCCTAAGTAACAAGCAGCAAAGCCAATTCATAGTAGGAAACTACCTGTGACGATCATAATCCCGAGAATGCTCCCTGGAGCGAGAACGAGATCTGTGGCGACTTCTGGAATTGTAACCATGGGAACGATCTGAATCTCTGTCGCGCTCTCGATCATATCCACGATCGCAATCATACCTGTCACGATCTCTACTTCTACGGTCATAATCTCTTACCCGGTCACGACTGTCTCCTCGATCCCCATCCCTGCTTGATTCTCTATCACGGTCCCTTCTACGTTCTTTTGATCTACACAAGAAATTTTAAAAGAGGTGGTTAGTTTGGTGACTCAGCAAAGGTCATACATGAGAGAAAACCACAAGTGACAAACAAGTTAAAGAGGAATTAAATGGCTTAGTACCTTCGATCATCATGCCGATCAGGTTTGTGTAGCTTCTTTCTCTCTTCCTGACAAATTAATTACAAAGAAATGCTGAAAAATGCTTTTAGAGAATAAATAGTAAGGTCTTGCCTTAATTGTGACAAAGAATAGTATATAAAGGGGCATCCTATGCTTGCTCAGACTCACATAAGAGGTGTCAGATGATCAGGTGTGGATCCATGCGTCAGATTTTTCAAACTGCTTAACACATGAGGAACTTGACAAAAAAGTGCATAAAGTTTGGACAAACGAGAAGGCATCCTATTCTTCTAATTATAGATGAACAAGAAAAAAATGATAATTCTTTTTTCATGTAATTAACTCAAACGGCCTATATGTATTTCTATATTCTTCTCTACTGTTAAGAGCTCAAGAAGATCTCAAACATGGGACAGATTTAAAAGAGACAGAAAGCTGTAAAAAAAGACGCTTTAACTGCCATGTCCAAGTCATACTTACAAAATCCAGCACCTCCCACACCAGTAGGCAGTAACCATGTTGTGTCAATAAAGTCACCAAGTCCCAAAATGCCAATCCAAAGAGACATGAGGATTATCTGTATGCCACAAAAGGTACTACACTATCCACTTCATGGATACCTCTACCTGAGGATTGAGCAACAATTTTGCGCCCTCCACTGAGAGGGTATTACTTACTCCCTGGTACCGACCGGCGACCACTCCCTCCAAAACCATTTTAAAAGGAAAAATATAAAAACAAAATGCCTCACATATGTACAAGCATAAACATGCAAAAGAACGATCTAAACATGCAGTACTTTCCAAAGTAAACACTAGTCATTATGCATATGCGAGTCAAAGAAGGGAAAAACACCAGTATAATATAGCCTTTTCCCAATCATCACTTGGCAATGCAATCCAATAACTGCCAAGACCTTTTATGGACAATCACTATTAACTAAGTTTGGGCAAACAAAATTGATCTCCGAATAAAAAATGAAACCCAAGCCAGAGAACACCAGCAACCCTTGGACTAGAAAGATTAAAAGCTCAAATTGTTTTTCTAAGTTCTAATTTCTAATTTGTATTCAAAGTAGTTTCCACTCTGACAAGCATGTAAAAAATCCTTCATTTCCATAACCTTGTACTTATCTCCTATCTTTAATGGTAAGTTTTTTTTACCCAGTAGTATTTTTGGGAAAATAGGATTGCTGGAGTAAGTGAAGTAATTATTAACTGTAAGTTAACGTGCACTTGCCTATATCACTCTGGATATGATAGACTTTTAACACTAATATAAAAATATATCTTCCACAAGGATTTTTTCGTTCTTCAAAGTCCACATTCACACTGAATCAAGCAAGGGAGAGAGAAACTATTCTTCTCTGAGGTCAGAAAAACTCACAGATCGAATACTAACTGGGAATCTCTATAAAAGAATGTCAAACATTATACCAGCACCTGAACCAACATATACAGAATAGCAACTTAAGGACAACACAAATATGTGATAGGCAGAAACAATATTTTTATCCCACTTAGCACAACATGAAGCAATTCATTTATAATAAAGTCTAGCAAGTTCAAAAGCTCTGAATCCAAAGTGGGAATAAATAATTAAAATATGCATTTGGTACCAAAATGCTCTAACACTTCTCTTCATTCATACCTTAAGGTCTGCTATTTTTTCACGAATTTGCATATAGCCTAAGTGAAGTTTCCCTCCAAAATGGTCTGCTAAACGTCGATCACTGAAAGCAGCAATAAGAAAAAGCTAAATCAAACTCCAAATAATAAAGTACATGCACAATATGCTTCTCTTGGTTTTCTAGCTTAACTATATCACTATGCACAACATAAACAGGAAAAGACGCAAATTTTTAAGCTGCATAAGTTATCCTCGTAAAACTGGGCCCAAAAGCCTGCTGGTAAAAAGGAGGTATAATAGACGGGTCAAAAGATAAACTACTAGAAACCCCCAATACTCATCGTTTTGCTTACCCCACAGAAACTGGAAGGGATTGCATTAGCTTGAAGAAACAAGAGAACATACCTGTCATAAACACTCAAAAATGCCCCACAAATGTCACAAACCCTTAACTTCTGATCAGTCTGGAAAGAGCAAAAAGCAATAAATGAGACTACATGAACCAAGATCTTAAAAACAGCCACAGCTCAACTTTGGGCATCTAACCGATACTATTAGAATACAATTGATGGGGAAAAACAAAAGGCATTTGCTTAAACTCCATAACCCCAAATTCTCACCTTGTAGAGACATCTATAATGTAAAAAAAAAACTAAACACCCGACAAAGTCATTTTAGCTCTAAGACATGACAAATATTTTTAGGGAGATGTTAATCCCACCCTAAAAGTGATATAGTGACATCAAATTTGTCTGTCAAACTAAAATTTTTTATCTACAACACTTGGGATTAAAACAAAGAGTTCTAGGATTAGTAAATCATAATCCAACTTTTAGAGTGAGAGGACACTTCCTTTTCATTCTTGGTATTAAAAAATACAACAAACTTTCTACAAACACAGTTTATTAAAAGACATTTTAAATGATGAAATGCATAATTGAAGGACAATACCACTATAACAACTGAGTTGGAAAGCTTGAGTGAAAATTCAGGAAAAGAGATTAACTCAATTAGATATGACCTCTGTACGAACGTGAATTTTCAGCATCTTGTAATCGTGTCAGATGTTTTTGAACCTTTTCCTCCTATTCTATGTGTAATTCAATGATTAAACTAAAAATGGAAAAGAACTCACAATGCGCACATCAACAGCAGTATACTTGGATGAATCCAGGGGTGAAGCGCCCCGACCCGTATTTACCGTAACACAGTAAACACGTGCCGAAACTATTCATAACGATGGAACAGACAGTACAACGAGTAAATATTATACAACAGCAAACATCAAATACATCTGTCACCCATACTCGGGGACCATTATTCAAGCCCAACACAGTACTCACAACAACAGCAGATAGTATCAGTAATATACATATCACAGGAAATCAGTAACACACCAATACAAGCATTAGAATAGCAGCGGAAGACTTATGCACATGCAACGGTGGTATGGATCCGGAGTCAGGTGGAGAAGAAAGCAGCAGCCATCGAACGTCGTACCTGAACTACGAAAACAACTTAACCTACGGGATGAAACCCCGCAGGCGAGGGGTGAGTCCGAAGTGCTCACCGACCAAGGATAAACAATGATATGCAAGCAACCGTAATACTTAAAAGCAAACACAGACAAGCAACAACATTTCTCAACAACTGAACCAAGGCCAAAAGAATGCTTAATTATTATTACCAATTTTATCTTCCGGGCCCCCGTCACTGGACAAGCTAGGGTCGTACCTGGTAATCAATTAATTCCGGATGCTAGGTCAAAAACCAATCCTCATATCAGAACAACCGGATATTCGGCATATCCGAGCCACTGGTTATTCGGTATACCCCAACCTCAGGCAACGTCATGCCAACCAGATATTCGGCATATCTGAGCCTCTGCGGATATTCGACATATCCGAGCCACTGCGGATATTTGGCATTTCCGAGCCACTGGGTATTTGGTATACCCTAACCACAGGCATGACGGGCCAACCAAACCAAAAACCGACCATAGCATCCCAAAATTAATTTTCAAACCATCGGGTCGTACCTCTACTTTCCACATGACAATAATATCAACATCTCAAATCAATTCCAATTCCAATTTCATATTCCAATTTCTTTTTCTCAATTTCCACGGTCAATAGTTCAACATCAATCTCAGCATATTATCCACAGAATCAATATCACAGACCAAAAGCAACAATAATATCCACAACAGATATTCAACCAACAATCGACAATTCAGCAGTTCAATCGAACAACAAAGCACACAAAGTATTACAGGCAACATAACAAGGGTTATCCATCCTCACCTTAGCCGATATCAACTATGAAATTGCTCAGCAAGTTCCAAGTCCGGTTCCTCAGCAAATTGCTCGTTATCAACTCCTATACCAATCACATAATATGCACACATAAGATGGTATGCAAATGCCATGCTAATACTGTATACCGTAAATTAAATATAAACTCGGCTCGGTTACTCTCCCGGATTATTTCTCCATTATTATCATCATTCACCGTTTATTTCAAGTGTCAAAAATACTATTCTATACTTTTTCCTATACCCGGGTACTATTCCGGTATTATACTACCTTGATAATACCCTTTCCAAAATTTATTTCCTAGGTATGTACTTTCCAAAATATTATTTCTACGAGTTATTATTTCCTTCCCATATGTTATATACCATGTATTTTCCAAAATTAATTTCCTCAAAATATTTATTTTCCATATCATAATACATTTCCCAAACCTCATTTTTATTTTCTTCCATCTAATTTTCTTTTCTCCAGATTTATTTCTTTTTTTTTTAAATCCGGACTGGGCCCAGAACCCAAGCCCAAAGCCCAAACCCCTTCAGCCCAACCTAAACACCTAACCCATCTACTCAGCCCAACAACCCAGGTTGCCCAAGGCCCAACCCACAACCAGGTCAACCCCAGATCAACAGGCGTGACCCGGATCCGTAACCCAGCTGCGGGCGGGTCGTACCCAGCACAACCGGGTCGCCGATCGGATCCACCAAGGTGCACGGGCTCACCTCGCGAGAGTGACGATGGCGGGTCTGACGGAGCGACGCGGAACGAAAGCGACAGCGAGAGGGGCCGGCGGTTCGTCCTGCTGCAGGCGACGCGAGGCGGCAGCTCCGGTCTGTCGTCGTGGAGGTGGAACGCGGGGCTGCTGGGTCGCGCACGAGAGGAAGACGACGGCGGCGGCTAGTTCGTCGGGGAGGGGATGGCGTAAGCGGCGATGGCCAGACGCTGTCGGCTGCGGTGGAAGCGACTGCGGCGTGGTCGCGGTGGCGGCGCCGGTGGGTTTGCGGTGGAGAAGGAGAAAGAAAAGAAAAGAAAAAGAGAGGAGAGAGATGACGTGGCGTGTGGTGTGTGGTTGTTTAGTGTTTAGTTTTAGTTTTTTTTTTTATTCCTTCTGCTTGCAGGTTACAGAGGAGCTGGACAGGAAATAACTGGTGGAGAAGGTGAAGCTGGGAAGGTGATGGCGTGAGGAAGGCAGAGGAAAAATAATTATATGGACAGCAAAATTATTGATAAGTCACAGGCTTAACAGGAGTTGGCAGCTGAATAATTGAACTTCAATTATGCAGTTACTATGCTGCATGTGAAGTGTGGCCCACCTGGACCAGAAAATATCCAGTATACCCACTTATCTTATTTCTTGTCCGATAATTCGAGAATAAACTCGGCTTTTTCCGAAGATTCCCGGACCCGGAAAAATCCCAACTTGGTCCGTAAAATCTGCAGAAAAATCCCGAACGTAGGACTATGCTCGGTTTCAGAATCCAAAGCTCAATTTACCATAATTTAATTACCCAAGATTAAAAATCAATGGTAAATTACTGTACATTCACTTAAACAGTCCCGGTAAAAATGAAATTTTTACCTGGGCTGTTACAAGGGGAGGCTCATGCCTAGCAGGCAGCTGAATAAATATGAAGGTTAGAAATAAGAGGAAGAAGCATATCAAAAAAGCATACAAGTAAAAATAAGGGAGGACAAGACAAATGGAAACAAATTATCATAAAAGTTACAAACCTTTTTGAGCGCTTCAGCCTCTTCCATCACTTTTTGAGCCTCATCCACCATTCCTTGTTCACCTGAAGCATGTATTGAATTGTGAGTATGCAGAGGAAAACAACACAAAAATGCCACTAAGGCTCACGCCAATACTGCTCACTGTGAATTCTAACCTACTATAGTAAATGAATACGATATCTTCATCAACTATCCAACTCAAATAAACCTTGATTCCGAATTTGTTAATTCAGCTACATGAATCTCCCTTTCTTTAATGGATAAAAATATCTTTGTTCCTATTGAATCGCGCATTATTAACAGAAATATTGCGATGCATGTAAAGTTGCATTTTTTTATAGTATGGTTCACACAGTACAGAAAGGAGTCTTACCAAGATCTTCTGCTTTTTTGAGCTTCTCATTTATCATTTCCTGCGTGCGCGCGTCTGGCATAGGAGCAAGAACAGTCGGGAGAGGCGGGGGATTTGGCAGAGGCTGAGGCAAAGACTCCCTGTCCTTATTGAAGGCCTCCAAAAGAAGTGCAGCCTGTAAAAAAAAAAGACAAATGCAAGTGAGAAGGCTAATGATGATTATTTTATTCTCAATTAAGAAGAAAATAATGTACCAAGATAACAGTTGCAGCATGCAACAAATGCATGCTCCATCTTTTACCTGCTTCTCTGCTCTTTCAGTTCTGAGTTTTTCTACCACTTCCAGAGTTCGAATCTTGAAGTCTGTCTTGCCTTCAAGATCTGAAATTTAACACAATTGCATTTCATTAAGGAAAAAAAAAAAGGTATTTAAGACTATTGTCAATGGCCAGGAACAGTACAAACAGTATACTGCCATATCGCTTTCTTATATTCCTTCAACAAGGATAGTTGTATGTATTTCGCAGGAGATTAATAATAGCTGTATGTAGCTCGCAGGAGATTAATATAATAATAGACATGATTCGTCAAATTTCTCAGAAGAGAGTCTATAGTATTTCATAGGGAAATCGCAGCACATTCTCTTACTGTCAAAATAATCGGTTTATTACTACGGAATTCTTACAACATCTACTTCAGAAACCTTTCAAATCATCCATCACTAGAAAACCTCCCTAATTGTAAAATTAATTACCGTGTTTGTCGACTTCCTTCAACTTCTCCTTGATTTGCTTTGATAGCTCAACAATCTCCGGTGTCTACGGTTCCAAAATAAAAATACAATTAAACAATAGCTCTTCCATTCAAAAGAAAAAAAAACAACAGACAGAGGAACAGAGTCGAGAGAGTTGTGGCATCACACACCAGAGTGACCTCAGAGATGGAAATGGCAATAGCGGCCTTAGCATCATCTTCCTCGAGACGCTTAAGAGCTCTCCCAATCTTCTTGTCACACTCGATGATTAGCCTATCAATGGTGTCCTCCAACTCCCTGTCATAATTATCCAAACCCTTGGCCCTCGCCTCCTCGTAGTCCTTCCTCAGCTGCAACGAATGCACCTTAGGGCACGGCCCCATGTCCATTTTCTCATCGATTTACCCCCAAAAGAATCATACAAATTAAAATTTAAATTTAAAAGTTAGGGCTAGTGGAAACATTACAAATAACAAATCGGGGGTGAGGGAGGCGGAGTATATGCTATTTACCGTTAACTGGAACAGCTCGTGGGGGCAAAGGCCGACGAGGAACATACGGCAGACGTCCCGATCGTAGTACTTGCGATTAACCTCCCGTACGTCGCCGTTGCGATTCGCTCCCATGAGCACATCCAGCTGCTTTCGCATCGCGTCCATGGTTCCTTTAATCTCGAGCTTTTCGCGCCCTTGATTGAAATCCACGGTCTCCTACTCTGTACGAGTAAGCTGAAACCACCACATCCCAAAAACATATTTACAAAACATATATAATACTGAAATAACTAAAATACCCTTCATAAAAAAAACTAAAATACCCTTGTATCAGGGATGCCAACCAGATTTGACCAGAATTAAAATTAATAATAAAAATATAAATTTTTTTAATAAAGGTCCAACTAAAGGTATAATAATGGTATAACTAAGGTAAAATTTTGAAATTTTTGACTCGAAAAAAATCGAAAATCAGTCAATAAATCCGGAAAAACCAGAGAATCCATCATGACCCGGCCAGTTTTTTGAAGGGTACAACCCGAAGGGGTAAAAAACCTATAATTGTCTCCGGGTCACAGTTACCCGAGTTCAATCGGCCGGGCCGGCCCGAATTTGACAACAATGGTAAAATGTCACATCAATACACTCAAAATAACATAATAAACACCGGATACAAATGACTCAAAATAAATTAGGCTTCCAAGCCAAAGGAGACACCGCTAAACCGACCGAAATAACAAGTATAAATTGTAAAAAGATCAAAATAACCTTGGTCAAACTAGTTTGACCCATGGTTCAAGTTAGGCTTCAGGCTATTCTCGCTTTTTTTTCGAAAATTCTCAAAAATAATCTGAAGCTCCAAAGATACTTTCGACGCTTTCTTTGGCTATTCCAGGGCGTATTATACCATTGAAAATCATCATTTCATAAAGAAATTTTCGTAGAAATGAAAGTAAAATTTAGACGTAAACTAGTCCCCGCGACTCTCATAAAATATATTTGAATTTTTAAAGATTCTAAAATGTGACAAAATTCGGACACGACTCAAGACAAAGACACGAAAATGGGCGGGCAAAATTTGGGTGCTAACAGGGATATGAAATAAAATGTCCCCCGTATCCCAAAATAACCAATTATATTAATTATACCACGTGAAATGACCAAATTGCCCTTCTACCCCGGGATACGATATAAACAAGATAATCATCATTTAATTACGCATTATATCATAGAATAAATAATACAATTCGAGTATGCAGCGGAAGACAAATACATAAAGAAATATGAATGTAATGCACCCTATGGATCCGACCAGTTTGGAGGATAGCTCCGCCACCTACTGATATCCACTCCTGACCTCGATCAGGTAACCTGTGTAAAGATGTGAGGGATGAGACCAACCACTGTCTCACTATAACAAATAAACCAAAGTATACGATACAAGTCAACTACAAATACACCGGCATCAAGCGGTAGCAACCACAGTGCACAATTAGGTCACAATGCACAACACAAAGTGATCATCAGCGTTCAACCAATACTTATCTTTAATCATCTTATTATAGTTGTATTTTATCGTTATTAAGGTTGAAAATTTTATTAGGGCCCTCTACTGTGTGCGTCGAGCTCGGTCCCGTCTCTTGAGATAACTAGGGCATAAACCCAACATAATCAGGGCAAGGCCCAATCCAATCACTGAGAGAGAGAGAGACAGAGAGAAAGAGGGAGGTAGCAAGGGGAAGATAGAAAGAGGGAGGTAGAACCAGTCATCACAGACCCATATGCTAAACTGCATATACCATGCTATCCCGCATGCAATACCTAGGGGTATCACTTCCCGCTCGAACCAACCGATCAACAACCCCATAGTAGTATATTTTTATTGTACATTATTCTCAGTTATACTTAACAAGTTATGTGTACCATACGTTATAATTGTCCAGGGTTGTGTGGATTTAACATTTTGTTCTCAAGTCCAGGCCTCCGGCCCACAAATCACTATACGAACCTCAATGTCATATAACATTTTCTATTTCATAACTCAACACATGCTCGACAGGCATTGTACATCTCACAGGCACACAATTCATATAATCAAATACACAACAACAAAGATATTATCATCATGATACACCGTGCAAACAACAACATCAAAACAACAGGCATACACACATACAACATTCAACGCCAAGCAAATATTATCACTTTATAAACCATGACAATTAACCGAGTATTGTAGGCAATAATGCATACAAAGGTTTATATGTTCGCACCTGGAACGCAAGAATCACTTGAAATGCTGACACACATTCAGCTACTCCAAAAGTATATCCTCTACCTAAACATATAGTCACATGTATCACTTAATCATGTTCGCAAATCATAAAAGATACAAGTCCAAGGAATTCGAAGCATGCAAGATGTGGCCCAAAGTCCCAAAAAAAACAAGTATAATCCTAAACAAATGACCTATGTGATGATTGTCGTTGAAAGAGACCAACAAAGAATGTTTGTCCAAAAATCCATTCGTCCAAATCAAGTTTCATGATATAAAACTTCAAATAAAGGTTTAGGAAAAATGACGAACAAAAATCGCAAAGAACCCCTATCTTACGCATTACCCTTGACCAGGTGGAAATCTAAAAAAATATAATGTCAAAGTTGCATCACCAAGGTTTGGTTATCAAAGATTGACTTTAAGAGGTAAAACCTACGTGTGGTGCTTTAACCTACATAGGCCAATTAAATGGACATATGTACTATTAACCATGAAATCAATTGATGGACAGGAGATAACAAAATTGGGAAAGCAGACCCGATATATATCCATGACTTCATTGAACCAAATTAATTATTATTCTATTAGAAGCATATATATACACATATAATTGTTGTGTAGAAACCAAGGTTTACTGGCATAAAACTTCATATGACCAGTCTATTAATGGTGATTAAATCTGGCTTATAACCTTTCAAAACCAACAATCTTGGAAATAATTATAAGCTAGTGGTCATTTGTTAAAACTTGATAGTGGCCTGGCGTGTGCATAAACGTAGTGGTTTAGTAACTAAGGAAATTCAAAGAATTCAAAGACCAGTACACAGAGTCATGGTTGAATCACTAAGATTTCATGTTATAGAGTCAAACCTCAAAAGGCCAAAGGACACATGTATAGAGACGTGCTCTACCCAACCAACATAGACGTTATAGACATGTTTATAATGCCCACAAGATCAAAGGTTTTCAGCATGTATCATTTTAAAATTGGTGTCAGGGCCAAATGATTTTCAACGAACCCAAACCAGCAAAATACCACAAAACTAAGGCCATGAATAGCTTATAAATAAAATGGGCAAACATTTGTCATTACCTGTCTTCAATGGTTGAATCGAGTACAAAAGTCACTACGCCGCCAGAACTCAATCGAAGCACAACCCGATACCCATTCCAACTCGCCCACAGTTGAATTGACACTAAATCCCATTCTCAACCACCATTAGCACAACCAAACAACAACCCGAGAGAGAGACAAGTGTGTTGAGAATAAAGCTAAGGTAGAGATAAGGAAAGAGGGGAGGAACAGTTGAGAAGAAAAGAGTTATTGAAGGAGAAAGAAAGAAAATTGAAAGGATGCAGAAAGGACGTGGTATCGGTGAATGATAATAACTGCCACAAAAATTGGGTGAAGAAAAGAAAGAGATGAAAATATAGCTTGGTTTAGGTTTAGCCAAACCAAAACCAAAACCAAAATAACATCATTTGCCTTAAAACTACGTCGTATTGATGCTTGCAAAAAGGCAAGGTCAAGGAGACCAACACACCATGGTCAAAACGGCACACCGACATGTGTTTTATATTCAAGAATTGCCAAAAACGGACCGTTTTGGCCAAAGCACACCCAACACTTGTGTTTTGCATGTATATAGAATTTTTATTTCAAAATGGAGATTCCAAGATTAATTTCAATAAATCCACCAATAGATAAATAAATAATAATTCCTTTAACATAGAAATTTTGTAAATTTTCGAAAGGGTAACATTGGAAAATAACTTAAAAATTTCGATTAATAAAATAATTCAAAATTCGGGGCGTTACATGAAACTTGAGCCTTCAAAAGACAGCTGCAATGCAAACACACCATAGATGCCAACAAGTAACAACAAATAAGCCCTACCCAGCTCCAGGACCCCTACCCAGCTCCAGGACCGAAGCATTGGCATACCTATCAATCCAATTCGTAAAAGCAGGCCCACAAATAACAAATCACCTCTAGAAACACCAGATACCAAACCTCCTTTGTTTGAACATAAACCCTGAATAAATGGTGAAAGTCCTCATTTGCCACTCCAGAACAAGCACATGAAGATGAATGTGCAATACTCATGGCAACTCGGGGGGTATTGGTCAGCAATCTCTGCCACAATAACAACCAAACGTAATGAATAATCTTAGGAGGAAGAGACAAACGCTAGACCCATTTCCACTCCAACACCAAACCTGCATTACCAAATCGGATGAGCCAGCGATACGTAGAGCATACCGAATAAGTTCTATCAGCAGTTGGGGCCCAATAAAGTACATCTGCAAACAAAGTGTACCGCGTTAAAGGAACTACATTAATAGCGGCAAGTATAACTGACGACAACACGCCATGAAGAAGGTAGCAACCCCAATGTCTGTTGATAATGACATTAGACACAACCATATCCTCTAGTCCATCCAGAATGAATTTAACTGTCTCAGCCAAGATAGAACTCCCCAACCAATGATCATACTAAAAGAAAATCTCATCACCTATACTGACCTACCAACACATGTTATCTTGCAACAAATTCAAAATTTGTACCACACCTTTCTAAAAAGGAGAAGAGACGTAGACATAGGGCCATTGTATTGCAACAAAGATTCATGACCCAAGTATTTGGATTGCAAAGGAGTGGGCAGTCGGGCATTTGTTAAACTAGGGAGCGATGTCTCATCCACGATGGGAGGGAGGATTGGGCATCCATAGTGCACATGTTAATAAAGTTGCACTACTAGGTAAGGTTTACTGGACTCTATTATATGAGGAGGATAAACCTTGGGTCCGGTTTGGTTCAATTATTAAAGGCCAATTATGGTTTTAGGAAAGCACTGGTCTCAACAGGGAGGGGACTGGAAATGTCCATGGCCATCCTTGAATTTTTTTATTTTTTCATGTAAGTCCTAATTGTGATGCAAATTTGGCCCATTCGATTTTATTTTTTCATGAATCCTTATGAAACGCCCCGACCCGTATTTACCGTACATAGTAAACACGTGCCGGAACTGTGACGACCCAACCATACCAAGCCCAGCATACAGTGTGTACAACAGAAATCAGGGCTCAACAGCCCAAAGTAAAAATAACAGTAATAACTCACACGGCCCAATGGCCCAATAATATCAATAAAATGCAAAGCGGAAGACTTAATAACTCACAAAACACTGTATGCGACACTGATGCAAACTATGGATCCAAGTCCTGTCTAAGGGATAACGCTGCAGCCTGTCTGGAATGCATCAATCCTGTACCATAAATAACCCATCCTACGGGGTGAAAGCCCGCAGGTGAGGGGTGAGTCCGAAGTGCTCACCGACGAAGGAAAGACAATCAATATGAACACTGAAATTACTCAAGTCAAAAACAGGCAAAAACAGCCAAACCAACAGACCCGACCCAAAATCGGTCCAAGACCAAAAGACTCAAATAAAAATCCAATTTTCCAATTTTATCTTTCCGGGCCCCGTCACGGATAAGCTAGGGTCGTACCAGGTTATCAACCTGTTCCTGGTGCCAGATCAAAAAGAACCCGGGATCAACATCCCAATAACAAACTCAAGGATCAACATCCCAATCAAACCGGCATCAACATGCCCATCACAAGTAACCCAGATCATGGCCACCACAAAACAGTCTCAAACCATCCGGTCGTACCACTACTTACCACGCGACAATTATATTATCATCATTAAAACCAAATCACAGGGATCGACATCCCTAACCAAAATACCCGGGATAGACATCCCAAACCATACTAAGGATCGACATCCTTGTCACAATTTATTAATTAATTCCATTATGTTGTATACCCAAAAGACTCAAGATCAACATCCAAATACCAACCAAAATACTGGGATAAACATCCCGACAACAATCAAGGCAATGGGATCAAAATCCCGAAACAACCACAACAACCACAATACTCAACAATGCAATGATCATCAACACAATATACCGACTAATACAGGCACATATTGAAGGAAATCCATCCTCACCTTGGCCGATTACTCAACTCCGGAGACAATGATCGGTCCGACGCCGGCTCCTCGGGAAACTGCCCGATATCCAAACCTATCCACAAAACCATATATATACATAAATGCACATAATCGGTATTCTATGATGCCAAAATGCGAAATTACCCATCCCGGTTCTTATTCGTTATTATTATCCTTTACCGAAAATATTTACCGTACGTATTCCCGAATATAATTTCGGTACCATACTTCAATTAAAACTCCTTTTAAAATATATTTCCATAAAATAATTATAATTTCCAAAATTACATTCTCCATAATTTTCTAAAAAAAGATAACATATGTATACATTTATTTTCTAAAATATTACATTTTTAATAAAACTATTTACCATAATATAATTACCAAATATTGTCCTTTACCAAAAATATATATATACTATTCATATGCTATATGTTATTTCCCAGAAAATATATAATCATAAAAACTTACTCTGAAAATAAATACAATTTAATATATATACATTTTTATTTCCTAAGACAAAATATTTCCCAACAACAATAATTCAACATAAATATATATGTTTCAGAAATATACCTATATATATTTTCCAATAATAATAACATATACATACTGTATTCCAGAGAATTAATAACATATAATTATAATTTCCAAAAAGTATTTTCAAGGTATAGATATATTGTTCAAACTAACCATAATAATAATTTACAAATAAAACTTAATTATCTATCAAAGTATATATACTTATATTTTCCTAAAAATACCAGAGTTATATTGTCCATAATTTTCTCAAAATAAATATATAACTTTTTTCCAAAATTATATATCAGATTATGTATAAATAAATATATATATGTAAATTGTTTTTTTTGTTAAATGGACTAAGCTGAACAGAACCAGGCCCAGGCTCGCACTGTGCAAGCCCAGCCGGCCCACGCCAAACCCAATCCACACAACCCAGCCCAAACACGCCCAGCCCACACCCGCAACCCAGATGAGGTGTCGGGTCAAACCCGACCCACAGCCACGACCCAGAGGCGGGAGAGGGTCACCAACACCCAAGCTTACCTCGCGGCTGCAGCGGCACGGGGCGGCGGCGGTGCAAGGCGAGACACGGCAGCGACAGCGGCACGCGAGGGGAGGCGCGATGAAGGAGGCGGCTCCTGTCGGCGTGGCTTGCTGCGGCTGACGACGGCGAAGAAGGTGCAGCGGCGACGGCTAAGAGGAGGCGGGTCGACGGGTTGCACGGCGGGTCAACGGCTCTAGCGGGTGCGTCCGGCGGTGGAAAGCGACGGGGAAGGCGGCGTCGAGGTCGCGTCGGCATGGAGAAGAGGCTGGTGCCGGCGGTGTGTCGAGATTCGCCGGGGAACGCCGTTTGGTGAACAGTAACCCGAGCCCCGGGTTGACGATGAACAGTGCCCTCTATTTCTTTTTTCCATTTTTCTTCCTTTTTCTCCTATTTTCCGATTTTCTTATCTTTTTTTTTTCTTTTCTCTGTATTATTTTTTTTCCTTCTCACATTTCCTTCTCTTTTTTTTTTCTTCCCTCTGTTTTTTTCTGTTTTTCTTTTTTTTTCCTTTTCTTTTTTTTCTCTTTTCCTCTCTTTTCCTTTTTCTTTCTTTTTTTCTTTTCTCTCTTTTTTTTCTTCTCTTCTTCCCCACCTTCCTCCTCTGCTTCTTCTTTTATAACGTGAAAAATACTATTACACTTGTGAGAAACAATAATGCAGCTTGTCTGCATTATTGAAGCGAGTCCGGTCCGGACCAGAAAATAACTGATACCCCCTTAGTTATTTTCCGGTGTGATTTTTCGAGAAATTCCGAAACCCGAAAAATACCAACTTAGGTCCGAAAAATCCACGAAAAAATCACGAGCGCGGGAAAACTCTCGGTTTCAAAAAACGACCTCCGATTTACCTTGAATTAATTACTCAAGATTAATTCAACAGTAAAACACGGTAAAAAGACTTTTACAGTCCCGGTAAAAATCCAAAATTTTACCCGGGCTGTTACACCTTATTACTACATAAATAATTCTATATTAGCTACCTCTAAAATTATATTTAGCTAATTCCTAAAAAAATTTTATTTAGCTTTGCCTTTGAACTAAAATAAACGTATACGGAGCTATTTGCAACCGTTTCGGACGGTCTAGCATTGCAGGAGTTTTTGAGATGAAAATGGTAACTAGGTTTAAGAGTTTATGGATTGTAACCCACTATTACGATAATTATTGGGCTATAAATGATGCAACAATCTTAGGATGTGATTGTTTGCCATGTTTATTGGGAAGCAAACTTTATAGCCGACCCTCTAGGTAAGACTGCCCTTCCATTCATAGATGAGTTCTGTACCCTTAGTGCTCCTCTGAACTCATGCCTACCATGGTTTCTAACTGATAGATTGGGAGTGCAACCTTTAGAGAGGTTGTTTTGTATCTGTTGCTTATCTTTTATTAAATTCAATGCCATTTTAGTACCAAAAAAAATTCCCTCATAGTTGTGAATATTGTCTACTAGACTGAGCTAGAATATCATGAAACATACTCAGCCAAGTTAAATTAATATACGTCTATGAATCAACTGCACTCCTAGCTTATCCAAGATCCATTGTTTGTTTGTTTTCAAAAGATATCTACATGAGGAAGCGTGTTAAGTAAAACACATTTTGAAAAGTCTCTCGAGAGTGAACAGTGACTAGCCCTTCCAAACACCAAATCTCACCGAAAATGGCCAAATCTACCATCTTTCCTACATGAATCGTGTATAAGCTGTTTAGATCTGGTAAGATCTACTCTAGATCTACCCTCTCTTGACCTAAAATCCAACATCCCGAAGCTTGCTCTTACATCTATGCCTGCTATGGCTCTAAGCCCCTCTTCTCACATCGCTACAAACCCGACCCCTATATAAATTAATATTCTCCTTCATTTAGTTTTCTTATTGCTACCCATCTATTCTACGTTTTGCTCTTCTTTTTTCCTCTGCAAAGCTGTGTGTAGGCTGCAGCTGTGGGAGGTTCTTATTACCCCGTGTTGTGGGTGGCTACTTCTAGCAATTTGTTTGTGCTATATAATTGCAAGTGTTGTATGCAATGTCAACTCCACTGACTTTCAATGGATGGAGGAGGATTTCGTGGTGAGGCTTAAAGCCCCTTGTCAAGACAACATCGACCATGTCTTTGGAGATATCATCAACAAGCTGCACCTGGTGGCAAAGGTATACTCTGACAACACCTTTTTTACTAACGCCTTTAAGGGTTATTTGTCGAGAATTTGGCAATTGAAACTTAAATTCAGGGTAACGGATAAGAAAAATAATATCTATCTTGGGGGTTTTGAATATGAAGAAGATTGCATGAAAAATTTAGCTGGTTGTCCTTGGTTTGTTGGGTTTGCGCATGTGACTGGGGATGGGAGTATGATCCTCCCATCCGAGCCTGAGTGATGGTGTTTGCAAGTAGGGATAAATTTATGGAGCTCGGATTTATCCTCATTTTTTTTTGTCACTATAATGTGAATCCTGTGAGTTCTCTCATGCCTAATAGGGATGAGTTTTTGTTTCAATCCAATTGTGGTTGGGATACCCAACCAAAAATAAAGGGGAACACCATTATTGGCCGGATTCAAGGGTTGCAAGAGTGGAAGTTGAAGCGGAGCGTATGCTCCTCCCCAACAGGCCTCTGGACTTTGCGTTGGAAAAGATGATACTCGAATGGTTTTCAGCTTTGTCATGTGGGAGTGACTCTCCAAAACACATTGTGTTTGGGATAGTAACGTGCATTATCAGGCCTAAATATCCTTCTCTATCAGTTGCTTACCGTGCTTGAAGACCAGATAAAATTCTATTCCAATACAACATCCCGGAAGGCCTTGACATTATCTATACTAGCTCACTACCCGTGGATTCCACGGGCCTAGTTAGTATTAGTATAATAATATGTAGTTTAAAGTATTTTTTTGACACACATAGTATTTTTTAAGCAATTAAATAGTTCATAATTTTTTTCCCGATTTAGTATACTTTTTTTCTTTGTTTCCACCTCTATTTTTTTACACAATTTTTCATTCTTTTTACTAATATGTTCCACCTCTATTTCTTGTTGCATTTTTCAACAATTGTATTTCGGTCAACAAAATCAAACAAATGAATAGGGATATTTTTTATATCTCCTACTACTTGTTCAATTTTGGTAGAACCATAAAACAAAATTTTAAATTGGTGCTTCACTGGTCGGTTTTGACTGGTTTCTTTAACCATCTTGAAATTAGAGATTTTATAGACCAAGCTTTCTCACAATTTGGCACGAAAATATTGTGCAAAACTTTTCTTTATTATAGCATGCATCATTGAACCCTATTTCAAAATCACACAAAACATTTTAAAAAAGTTAGGAAAAATTTTAAAAATAAAATAATGCCAAAAAAATAAAAACTGAAAAAATAATACCAAAGGAAAAATAAGTAAGCAAAAAAATAATATAATGCCAAAAAAAACAATGAGGTAAAAATAAAAACATAAAGTAAAATAAATCTGGAAAATTAAGAAAAACAAATACAATGCGAAAAAATAAAAAAAAATAATATAAAACTGGAAAATAAAGAAAAACAAATCAATGCGGAAACAAAAAGAATATATAAATCTGGTATTTTATTAAGACAAATACAATGTGTAAAAAATAAAAACAGAAAATAATATAAATTTAGAAAATTAAGAAAAACAAATACAATGAAAAAAATAAAAATAGAAAAATAATATAAAACTTGCAATTTATAAAAATAAATACAATGCTGATAAAAAATAGAAAATAATATCAATATGAAAATTAAGAAAAATAAATACAAAGCCAAAAAATAAAAATAGGAAAATCATATATCAATCTGGAGGAAAAAAATACAATGCGGGGAAAAAAAGAATATATGAATATGGTAATTCATTAAAACAAATACAATACTCATTAGCATAAAAAAAACAAATACAATGCAAAAAAAATAAAAACCGAAAGTAATATAAATCTGGAAAATTAAGAAAAACAAATACAATGCAAAAAAATAAAAATAGAAAAATAATATATAAAACTTGTAATTTATAAAAATAAATACAATGCTAATAAAAAACAGAAAGTAATATCAATCCGAAAATTAAGAAAAACAAATACAAAGCCAAAAAAATAAAAATAGGAAAATCATATATAAACCTGGAGGAAAAAAATGCAATGCGGGGGAAAAAAGAATAGATGAATCTTTTAAATTATTAAA
This sequence comes from Turnera subulata, assembly GCA_028386065.3. NCBI lineage: Eukaryota > Viridiplantae > Streptophyta > Magnoliopsida > Malpighiales > Passifloraceae > Turnera > Turnera subulata. The sequence goes on along the minus strand of JAKUCV010002075.1, from coordinate 20,689 downwards.
ACAAATACAATGTGAATAAATAAAAACAGAAAATAATATAAATCTTGAAAATTAAGAAAAATAAATACAATTAGGTAATATAAAAACAGAAAAATAATATATACATCTGCTAATTTATAAAAATAAATATAATGCGAACAAATAAAAACAAAAAATAGTATTTAATTCTGAAAAATAAAGAAAAACAAAAACAATGCAAAAAACAAACAAATAATATAAATAACTGGAAAATAATATAAATAACTAGAAATCTAGAAAATAATATATAAAACTGGAAATTTAAAACAAACAAATATAATGTGAAAAAAATATAATATATAAATCTAGTAATTTATACAAACAAATACAATGCGATAAATATAAAAAAAGTAAAATATTAACTGGAAAATAATATAAATAACTGGAAATCTGAAAAATGATATATAAATCTGAAAATTAAGAAAGACAAAAACAATGTCAACAAAATAAAAATATAAAAATAATATAAATAACTGGAAAATTAAAACAAACAAATACAATGCCAAAAAAAAAACAGAAAGCTTGTAAAATGGAAACTTACCTTTTCATCAATTAGAATTAAATCTAGACTGATAAGAATATTGTTCAATTTGGTATTCTAAGGACTCCCACATCCTTGAAACACGAACTTGAATTGTAAAAAAGTCATTTTCAGGGCATAATTCGTCCAAAGTATTTGAATTCATTGCCCTGGAAAGAAAAATTATAAATATTATAGGAATGAAAAATACACAGATTCTAAAACTAAAAAATATAATAACATTTAAAGAAAAATATAGAAACTAAAAAGAGAATACTAAAGAAACTAAAAGAAACAATGAATGAAAAAAAAATTGTATTGCATTAAAAGTAATGTAAAAAAGAGAAACTAAAAAAAACTAATACTAACATCCGTCCTGGAAGCCAAAAGAAAGAAGGGGAGAAGAGAGAAAAAATAGAAAAGGAACTGTAACACACACACAACTGTAGACATGTATTTATACAGAATAAGAGCTTTAGAGATGAGACATTAATCATAATTCCTTAATTATCACTTCAGAAATTATCAAACTCATCCGAAATTATCAAACTCTACCGAAATTCTAGTTAAAAGAAAAAAAAAAACAAACCAATCTGATCAAACAAAAAAGATAGAATATATATATAATACCAATCTGATCAAACTCTATCGAAATTATCAAACTCATCCGAAATTCTAGTTTAAAAAAAAAAAAACAAACTCATCCGAAATTATACTAAAAACGAAATTGTAGTAAAAAATTAACATATAATAATCTAGTTGAATCAAAATTCTAGTAACTTAATTATCATAAAAAAATAATAATACATTAAACAACAACCGAAATTGTAGTTCCCCAATTTTACTAAAAGCGAAATTGTTGAAAAAAAACAATCAGATTAAAAACAGAAATTCTAATCAAACCAAAATTCTAGTTTAGAGGAAAAAAAACAAACCAATCTTATCAAACAAAAAGGATAGAATATATAGATATATATATATATATATATATATATATATATATATATATATATATATATATATTATAATACCAAACCAATCCGAAATTGTAGTTCCCCAATTTTACTAAAAGCGAAATTGTAGAAAAAAACAATCAGATTAAAAACGGAAATTCTAACTTAATTATCATACAAAAAATAATAATACATTAAACAACAACCGAAATTGTAGTTCCCCTGAAGCGCCCCGACCCGAATTTACCGTACACAGTAAACCCGAGCCGGAACTGTGACAACCCAACCAGAATAAAACCAGCATACAGTGTAAACAGCAATAACTCGGGCTCAACAGCCCATAATAATAACAACAAAAGTAACTCAACACGGCCCAATGGCCCAATAATAATGAAAACATGCACAGCGGAAGACTTAAAGACTCACTAACACTGTATGCGAAATAGATGCAACCTATGGATCCAAGCCCGTCCAAGGGATAACGCCGCAGCCTGTCTGGAATGCACCACGCCTGTACAACAAACAACTCATCCTACGGGATGAAAGCCCGCAGGTGAGGGGTGAGTCCGAAGTGCTCACGACAATGGAAAGACGATCAATATGCAACTAGAAATTACTCAAGTCCAAAAACATAGGCTAAACAGCCCAACCGAAGGATAAGCTAGGGTCGTACCAGGTTATCAACCTGTTCCTGGTGCCAGATCAAAAAGAACCTAGGGATAGACATCCCAAAAATAACAAACCGGGATAGACATCCCAAGCATAGACATGCTTATCACACGAACCCAGATCATGGCCACCACAAAACAGTCTCTAACCATCCGGTAGTACCTCTACTTACCACATGACAATTATATTACCGTCATTAAAAACCAAGTCACAGGGATCGACATCCCTAACCAAAATACCGAGGATCGACATCCTCATCACAATTCATTAATTATTCCATTATATTTATTCCAAAGGACACAGAAAGTCGACACGGGGATAAACATCCCAAAAATACCAAACAAGACTCCGGGATAAACATCCCGAACCCAAACACAGCAAAAGCAACAATCAACAATGCACAATCATCAAAACATGATAACCGAGTAATAAGGCACATATTGAAGGAAATCCATCCTCACCTTGGCCGATTACTCAACTTCGGAAACTATGACCGGTCCGACGCTGGCTCCTCGGGAAACTGCCCGATATCTGAACCTATACATCAAAACCATACATACACATAAATGCACATATTCGGTATGCAATGATGCCAATACTACGAAATTACCCATCCCGGTTCTTACTCGATATTATTATCTTTTACGGAAAATATTTTACCGTACGTATTTCCAAATATAATTTCGGTACTATATTTTAATTAAAATTCTATTCAAAATACTTCATAAAATAAGTATAATTCCAAAATAATAATCATCATATTTTCCAGAAAATAATAACCTATTTATAATTTTCAGAAAATATTTATGTAGTATTTATCTTTTCTAAATATATATAGTAATAGTATTTTCCAACACAAAATATAATTAACTTTAATTTTCCAACTACATATTTATACACATATACCATAATCATAATTTCCAGACGAAAATAATATATATATTAAATTTACAGAAATTAATTTCAAGGTATATATATTTTTTCCAAGTAATGTAAGTTTTTCCCACAACAAAACTTAATTATTTACCAAGGTATATATATATGTGTTTCAAAACCATAAATCATAACACAGAATTACCATATTTTTCGAAATATAAAAATATATATTTTTCCAGAAATTAATTAACAGGAATTAATTATGTAAGCATTTATATATATATATATATATTAAAATAAAATAAAATAAAATAAAATAAAAAGGAAATCCGGATCACAACCCAGGAAGGGCGCGACCCGGCCGCGGAAACGGGCTAAACCCGACTCACCTAGCGGGTTGAGCAGCAGGGACGGCGGGAACAAGGCGGCGAGCGCGACGGAGCAGCAGGCGCGAGGTCGGCGTGAGGCAGCGACCCCAAGGACGGTGGAACCTCGGCGCGAGGCGGCGCGGTGGCTGAGCAGCGGCGGAGGAAAGCAGATCCGTGGGTCTACAGGCGGGTCGTCGGCGCGTCAGGGAGCTTCAGGTGGTGGAACGCGACGGAGACAGCTGGGGTGAGGTCGCGCAGGTCCTACAAGTACGGCGGTGGTGGCGGTGTGGCGTGACTCGGCCGGTAACGCTCCGGCGAGCACAGTAACGGTGGCGCCTGGGGTGACACACTGTTCACTCCATTATTTCCAGTTTTTTTTCTCCTTTTTCTTTTTTTTTCCCTATATTTCTTTTCTTTTTCTCTCAATTTCTTTTCCTTCTCTTTGTTTTTGATTTTCTGTCATTTTTTTCTTTTTTTCTTTTTTCCTCTCTTCTTTCTTTGTTTTTCTGATTTTTCTTTTTCTTGCTTTTATTTTTTTTTCTCTTTTCTTTTTTTTCTCTTTTTTTTTCTGTTCTCTCTTTTTCTTTTCTCTCTTTTTCTTTCTTTTTCTCTTCTCTTTTTTTTTTCTTCTTCTCTTCCTCTCTTCCTCTCCTTTCTCCACCGGCTGCTGATTTCTTCTTTTATAAACTTTTTCTTACTATTTGCCATGTGAAATACAAATAATGCAATTCGTCTGCATTACCGGCGAATCCGATCCGGACCAGAAAATAACTGATACCTCCTTAGTTATTTTCCGGTGTAATTTTCCGAGAAATTCCAAAACCCGAAAAATACCAACTTAGGTTCGAAAAATTCGCGGGAAAATCACGAGCGCGGGAAAACCTTCGGTTTCGAAAAAACACTCCCGATTTACCTTGAATTAATTACCCAAGATTAATTCAATAGTAAATCACGGTAAATAGACTTTTACAGTCCGGTAAAAATCCAAAATTTTTACCCGGGCTGTTACAGGCTACCCACCTTAAAAAAATTTCGTCCCCGAAATTCTGTCTTATCCGTGGGTCCTACCACGATAAGATTCTGGCACACTCTGCCAGGTATCCAACCTCAACATGAGATACTGCTTATACACTTAAGCGACATCTCATCCGCTTATAAATACCAAACCTCATGACTGGCAAACTCACACACAGCCATGGATTCTCCACTGAGATCAAGAACAACTTCCGATTCCAAGAACAACAACTACATCGGCGGCAAAGCCTTCCCGACAAGCTCTGATGATGAACCTCCAAAGAAGCGGTTCAAAACCAAAATCATCGGCCTGAAGGAGCACATGGTCGTTTCCCCAAAACGACGGAAGAAGCGAGTCCTCAAGAAAGCTGATGACAGGAAGGGCAAGGCGGTAGCTGAGAGCAGCACTCCGCAACAGAAGCTGACGCAACTGAACTTCTCGCTGAAGAAGATCAGCTCGGCGGTGGCGCAGATAGAACTGGCATGCATGGAGCTCTTCCCGCACATGGAAAATGTCAAAAAGATTGTAAAAGACCTAGAGAAGCAAGTAACTCCATAGAGAGTACTTCTTCTCCTGTTGTAAAACTGTTATGATTTTAATAAAATAAATTTCCTTTTAAATCAAAAATCTCTTGTGTTATAAAATCTCATGTTAAACGAAAAATAAAACATCTCAAGGTAAAACAAAAATCAAGAATATAAAATCAAATATAAAGAAATTAAAAGTAAAATTTGTTTAACAAAATCAAAATAAAAAGAAATTAAAATAAAATATGTTTTCATGAACGGTGCTCGTATCGAACGAAAACACCCTCGTACCAAGAAACGTAACGCGCACAGCGTTGATCACGGGAACGTTCTGTGTACCTCGAAAGAAACGATACCCACTTGTCCACAAATTCTGCATAAGCCAAAAACGTCAGTCTCGTCTCGCATCTCCCCACGATGTCCGAACAGCTGTAAACTCGTCGCACATGCTCTCACTCGAGATGCGGTCCCATCTGTCCATCCTCAACGGTCACGGATGCAAGTGGTGAAAGGTGCAAGAAAATATAGAAAGGCCTCAAAAAGAAAAGACAGGGTAGCCAGAGAGAAATAAAATCAAGAGATGGAAAAAGACTGAAAAACTCTGGCATGGGTCCGAAAAACGCGTAAAGTAATAAATGCAAGCAACGGTAAAATTCAAAAAGCCAATCTTGAAAATCGAAAACAATAAACACGCTCCCCATAGGTGTATAAAAGAAGGAGCGGTGATGTGTAAATCACCAAAAGCAATCAAAGCAACAAAACGCTAAAGCAAAAGAAAACACCACGTTCAAAACAAAACCCCACACGTCCAAATCAAAATGCCTGCTCCATCTTCAGTTTTCTTCGTCGAAGGTGCCAATCTTGGCAGGAGAAACTGTCTGGCGTACAGCATGGTCAACGAGCGTGCTGAAGAGCTGCCGAACGAGCTCGGCAGAATGCCACGACTGATCTTTGTCGACGAGCTCTACTCGTCGCGGTTCTTCGTCACTCCAATGGAAGAGGTGTTCTTCCTAGAGGACCATGGGACACTGCGGACTTCATACTACGGCTCAGCAAACTCCGTGATGTTCTTCATCTCGGATAGGCTTCAAGAGTTCAACCTGGAGTCCACTTGCCAGACTGTGGAGTAAGGCGCTTACTACCAGCTCGCAATGACAGGCCAGAGCATACCCAGAATGACTCGGCTACCTCCAACCTGGCCAAAGGTACGGCTACTAGTGTGGAACTGCAGAGGAGTTGCAAGGCGTGCTCAGGAGTTCTCGCGAACCCTGAGGGACTTGAAGAACCAGTACAAGCCCAACATTGTTCTTCTGACGGAGACGCAGTGGCAACCACGGGACGATCATGGTCTGATTCCACTCCGATTCCCTCAAGCTAACCGGTTCAAGATTCCTGGCCAGCGCGACAGAGGCGGCATGTGGCTCTCTTGGAGCGACAGAGTCACGGTCAACGTCAACAGTGACGCAAACAGCTTCCGTGTCAACGTCGTTGCGAACCGTTAATGTATTTCTATTTTTATAATTTATCAAAAATCAATGTATTATTTCCCTTTTTATAAAATATTAAATATCAGTGTATTATTTCGGTTTGTAATCAAATATTAATATCTCCCTTTGTACTTTCAGTATTTGCAGTATTAATAATATCAGTATTTCCGCTTATTTATGGCATCTTTTACCTCATGTATGTATGTTCCGCGACAGCTGGCGTCCCTCGACTGGATCCATAATGCACTAACTAAATGATGTAAAATAATAAACAACTGGAGCGAACTATGCAAACAAGACAACAACACACATAGACTGCCCGACAAGACCTAACGCCCGCTCCGCTACCAAAATGAAGCGCCCCGACCCGAATTTACCGTACACAGTAAACCCGAGCCGGAACTGTGACAACCCAACCAGAATAAGACCAGCATACAGTGTAAACAGCAATAACTCGGGCTCAACAGCCCATAATAATAACAACAAAAGTAACTCAACACGGCCCAATGGCCCAATAATAATGAAAACATGCACAGCGGAAGACGTAAAGACTCACTAACACTGTATGCGTAATAGATGCAACCTATGGATCCAAGCCCGTCCAAGGGATAACGCCGCAGCCTGTCTGGAATGCACCACGCCTGTACAACAAACAACTCATCCTACGGGATGAAAGCCCCCAGGTGAGGGGTGAGTCCGAAGTGCTCACGACAATGGAAAGACGATCAATATGCAACTAGAAATTACTCAAGTCCAAAAACATAGGCTAAACAGCCCAACCGAAAGACACGACCCAAAAGACTCAATAAAACCAATTATCCAATTTTATCTTTTCCGGGCCCCGTCACGGATAAGCTAGGGTCGTACCAGGTTATCAACCTGTTCCTGGTGCCAGATCAAAAAGAACCCAGGGATAGACATCCCAAAAATAACAAACCGGGATAGACATCCCAAGCATAGACATGCTTATCACACGAACCCAGATCATGGCCACCACAAAACAGTCTCTAACCATCCGGTCGTACCTCTACTTACCACATGACAATTATATTACCGTCATTAAAAACCAAGTCACAGGGATCGACATCCCTAACCAAAATACCGAGGATCGACATCCTCATCACAATTCATTAATTATTTCATTATATTTATTCCAAAGGACACAGAAAATCGACACGGGGATAAACATCCCAAAAATACCAAACAAGACTCCGGGATAAACATCCCGAACCAAAACACAGCAAAAGCAACAATCAACAATGCACAATCATCAAAATATGATAACCGAGTAATAAGGCACATATTGAAGGAAATCCATCCTCACCTTGGCCGATTACTCAACTTCGGAAACTATGACCGGTCCGACGCCGGCTCCTCGGGAAACTGCCCGATATCTGAACCTATACATCAAAACCATACATACACATAAATGCACATATTCGGTATGCAATGATGCCAATACTACGAAATTACCCATCCCGGTTCTTACTCGATATTATTATCTTTTACAGAAAATATTTTACCGTACGTATTTCCGAATATAATTTCGGTACTATATTTTAATTAAAATTCTATTCAAAATACTTCATAAAATAAGTATAATTCCAAAATAATAATCATCATATTTTCCAGAAAATAATAACCTATTTATAATTTTTAGAAAATATTTATGTAGTATTTATCTTTTCTAAATATATATAGTAATAGTATTTTCCAACACAAAATATAATTAACTTTAATTTTCCAACTACATATTTATACACATATACCATAATCATAATTTCCAGACGAAAATAATACATATATTAAATTTACAGAAATTAATTTCAAGGTATATATATTTTTTCCAAGTAATGTAAGTTTTTCCCACAACAAAACTTAATTATTTACCAAGGTATATATATATGTGTTTCAAAACCATAAATCATAACACAAAATTACCATATTTTTTGAAATATAAAAATATATATTTTTCCAGAAATTAATTATGTAAGCATTTATATATATATATTTTAAAATAAAATAAAATAAAATAAAAAAAAGGAAATCCGGATCACAACCCAGGAAGGGCGCGACCCGGCCGCGGAAACGGGCTAAACCCGACTCACCTAGCGGGTTGAGCAGCAGGGACGGCGGGAACGAGGCGGCGAGCGCGACAGAGCAGCAGGCGCGAGGTCGGCGTGAGGCGGCGACCCCAAGGACGGTGGAACCTCGGCGCGAGGCGGCGCGGTGGCTGAGCAGCGGCAGAGGAAAGCAGATCCGTGGGTCTACAGGCGGGTCGTCGGCGCGTCAGGGAGCTTCAGGTGGTGGAACGCGACGGAGACTGCTGGGGTGAGGTCGCACAGGTCCTACAAGTACGGCGGTGGTGGCGGTGTGGCGTGACTCGGCCGGTAACGCTCCGGCGAGCACAGTAACGGTGGCGCCTGGGGTGACACACTGTTCACTCCATTATTTCCAGTTTTTTTTCTCCTTTTTCTTTTTTTTTCCCCTATATTTCTTTTCTTTTTCTCTCAATTTCTTTTCCTTCTCTTTGTTTTTGATTTTCTGTCATTTTTTTCTTTTTTTTCTTTTTTCCTCTCTTCTTTCTTTGTTTTTCTGATTTTTCTTTTTCTTGCTTTTATTTTTTTTCTCTTTTCTTTTTTTTTCTCTTTTTTTTTCTCTCTTTTTCTTTTCTCTCTTTTTCTTTCTTTTTCTCTTCTCTTTTTTTTTTCTTCTTCTCTTCCTCTCTTCCTCTCCTTTCTCCACCGGCTGCTGATTTCTTCTTTTATAAACTTTTTCTTACTATTTGCCATGTGAAATACAAATAATGCAATTCGTCTGCATTACCGGCGAATCCGATCCGGACCAGAAAATAACTGATACCTCCTTAGTTATTTTCCGGTGTGATTTTCCGAGAAATTCCGAAACCCGAAAAATACCAACTTAGGTTCGAAAAATTCGCGGGAAAATCACGAGCGCGAGAAAACCTTCGGTTTCGAAAAACGACTCCCGATTTACCTTGAATTAATTACCCAAGATTAATTCAATAGTAAATCACGATAAATAGACTTTTACAGTCCGGTAAAAATCCAAAATTTTTACCCGGGCTATTTACTAAAAGCAAAATTGTTGAAAAAAACAATCAGATTGAAAACGGAAATTCTAATCAAACCAAAATTCTAGTTTAGGGAAAAAAAAAAAACAAACCACTCTTATCAAACAAAAAGGATAGAATATATATCTTAGGACTGTATCATTAAAAAATTCTGATTGTGGAGAGTGCTAATCTTGCTAAAAAATCTGATCGTGTATAATTAGGTATCTTGTTAAAAAAATCTGATCGTGTATAATTAGATTTTTTCTTAATTCTAATTGGGATAATTATAATGAAAATAAGGGTCAATCAAACAACACCCTAAAACCCTCCACATGGCAAAAAACGAAGACCTCAAAGCCTACACATGGCAAAAAAGCAAGACTCTAAAAATTCTATGTGTCAAAACCTGGTGAGGGATTCAGCTATTAATATATATAATAGATTTCTACTTTTCTCTTATCTTTATTATGGTATTGTACTTTTAAACAACCTTATCTCGTAGTTACTAAGAAAATGGGTTTATCTCTCTAGTAACTCATTTTGTATAATAGCTTGGTATTTGAACTTTATGTAGAGAATTATCTCCAAATTATTCTGTATAAATGATTAACCTTTCGAAATAAATAATTTGTATGCTAATAATTCTGTGGCAGAGATAACTAATCCTGTCCCCCAACCCCCCAATCCTTTTTAGTCGCGTGGCCTTTTTTTATAAAAAAAGTAGACACATTTTTCCTCAAAAAATAATCTTAGATTATGTGTATACTAACAACCAAATTTGCCAAAGGGATCTTTAGTAAGTGGAAGCAGGGATCCACCTCCCTCGGCAGGAACCTTTTTGTGGGCCGTTAACCACTCGAAGCCATGACTTTGCAATTCTTCATGGACCACAACTTTCCATTATGAATCAAGCAAAGTTAGAGATATTGTTGATACAGACAATTTGCGACGCTGTAGTCTATTACTACGGTGCATTACGATTATGCTATTCTCGAGAGTGGAATCTGTAATAGGAAAATGGGTTAGCAAATTCTGGCGGGGCTTCTTTCCGTACACAAAATTGTTAAGTTATTCTTATCATAGGATATGACTTATGAGTCAAGGTTAAGATAAAATTGTAAATTTATCTATCCAAACAAAGGATATGAAGCATCCCTTTTTTTTTTTTTTTTTCTCTTAGCTACTGGTTTAGTCTAATTCCAATCAGGTTAGCCTACAAAGGTTCTCCCAACATTAAATTTTTCTATTCACAAAACTTGAATTCCAGATTTATTTAAAGAGATCAAGTGCCAACCCATTTGAAGTAACCACATGTTGGTTAAATGAGAAGCATACTCTAGCATAGTCTGATCAAACTATCTAAATTTACATGAAGAATTACATCTACCCCCCTGAACTTTCGGTCAAAAATGGATCACCCCCTGTACTAAAAAAACCGGTATTTGACCCTCTAAACTTTCTACTTTCACATTTTACCTCATTCCGTTAGTGTTTTAACATTTATGTTAGCTGACTTAACGGAATGCACGGATGATCAACACGTGGCAAGATCATTACCATTTGATTTTTTCATTTTAATTTACCAAAAAAACTATAAAAAAGAAGGAAAAATAAGACAAATCATCTAATGCTTATTACTTTCTTTTTTAAAAAAAATTATTTATATAATAGGAAAAAGAAAAATAAAAAGAGGAAATCAGAGAATTTTTTGTTTGAAAAAAATTATCTTCTATTATTTTATTTTTGAAGAAAACGAAAAAATATTTCTGAAAAAGAAAAAAGGAAGAAAATTTCAATTTAACATCCAACCATAAATATTGAGACGCCCCGACCCGTATTTACCGTACACAGTAAACACGTGCCGGAACTGTGACAACCCAACCCAATAAAGCCCAAACAACAGTGTATAAATCAATAAATTGGCCAACGGCCCAATAACAAAACTGGAAACCGGCCCTTCGGCCCAACATAAAACTCGTCACCCGAACCTCGGGGACACCAACAACCAACTGTCCGGCCCAATGGCCCAATCACAACAATACACGCCACAGTAGCCTCAACAATATGCACAGCGGAAGACTCTTGACTCACATGACATCATATGCAAGCCCAATGCGACTAATGGATCCGAGTCCTGTCCGAGGGTACGCTTCAGCTTGCCCGGTACGTTCCTGCACTACAAACAACTCATCCTACGGGATGAAACCCCGCAGGCGAGGGGTGAGTCCGAAGCGCTCACCGACGAAAGATAAACAGTGATATATTCAACCATAATACTTTCGAAGTAAAACAACCATCAAACAGATGAAACTACACACACAACACGACAGAGGAATCTAAATCAAGCAACGCATCAAGGAATCTAACACAACCA